>CM029776.1:20440401-20644978 GCA_017562165.1 Ectropis grisescens
TAATATACAACCCCTAGATGTTGTAAATAGGGTGAAATAGGTCGAATTATTTTTAATATACATACCAGTATACACATATAATGTAGTGATTACTTCCTCTGTGATACAACCAAGACCAAGAAGTCAACTAAAAGTTTTCAAAAAATAATTGTGATGCAAGAAAGTAAACATGATCAAGAATATCTTCTGCAAAAGTTTAAGAAACTGTTCTTTAGAGGATCCCTTAGAATTGAAATCAAGGTAATATGAAAAAGTATCAGTGTTATAATGTATGCTAAATGTCGTCGATGGGATTCTGATCTCGAAACTTTGTAGAAAAGCTGGTACCTATGGTATTTCAAAACATTATAACATTAAAATAAAGAGCAAAGAGCTTAAATCATGTAAACTCATTGTGAAAGCATTATATAGAACTTATGTCGCGATCAAAATGTTTTCTAATTTGCAAAGCTCTCAAATTTTGAATCTCAAAAGTTTAGTATATTAGAGTAAAATTCCACCACACTACATACTATTTTCAGTAAGTTATATAAAACAATCAGATATTTTCTTTGTTTCAGGCCGAAGATGTGAAGCTTATGACATGGGAATGGCAGCAACAGTTCTTAGAAATGACTTTCAACAGCGTATTGGTGAAAAACTATCCAACGAGTAAACAGTTTAACAAATTATTTTGAAGAAAATCATTTCATATTTAGAAGGAACCAAGAAGTTCATGATGATTTTACTCCCATCTTTGTCTTGCCTTGAATGAAAGTGAAGAAGAGTATAGCTACAGGCATTATTTAATAAATAATGAAAGTCAAGTAATCACCATAAAGGAGACAAATAAAATGGTTGTAAATGGAACTACAGGAATGCGGACTTGGGAGGTATTTTGACTTCTGGGTTAGTCCTTTTTGATTTCAGCCAATTATTTTAAATTAACAAGTATGTGTATTTTCCAGATTTTCATATTATTATGTGAAACTTTTGTTCTACATTATTATTATCTTTGTTTTTTGCTTTTACTAATCACCAACATGTTCATTAAAATTACATTGCTAACAATATGTTGGTGAAACCATTTTGCCATAGATCTGAGTTGATCCTTCCTTAATATCTTTGCTTACTTAATATTTGCTTAACATAAATACTATTGCAATATTGCTATATATAAGTTTCTTCATTTTATGCATTTCTCTGGATGTTAATAACTCAATATGAAATCTTTGTACCTATAATCATCGGACCTTTATGTACTGGTCCACATAGGTCACTTCCAATTTTGTATATTCACCACCTAACACATAACCTGTATGGTGCACTTGACTCTCATTGTGGGTGGAGACCCCGAGATCCAGTAGTGGCAACACAAGAACAAAATTAAAAATTTTGATTAACCCTCGACTACCTCGGATTTGTTATCTGTACAACATTCAACTAGTCAAGCCCTTTCATTTGATATCCATATTAAGGTAGTTGTGAAAAATAAATGTATTTCGCCATTTTGTGGAAGTGGCCATCTTGGATTTGAAATGTGTCATAGTGCAATGTATTCTACTAGTCAAGCCCTTTCGTTTGATACCCATATTGAGGTAGTAGTGAATAAAATAATATAATTCGTCATTTTGTGGTGGCAGCCATCTTAGATTAGATTTTTTTTATAATGTATAGTATTTTTCTAGTCAAGCCCTTTCATTTGATACCCGTATTGAGGTAGGTTGTAAAGAAATATTTTGTCCGCCATTTTGTGGAGGCGGCCATCTTGAATCGATATTAACCAAACATAGCTAAGAACATCCGCACGGATATTAACTAAAAAATAAAAAAACCGCATTGAAATCGGCCGATCCGTTTGAGCTCTACGGTGCCACAGACAGACAGACATCGACGTCAAACTTATAACACCCCTTTTTTTGGTCGGGGGTTAAAAAAGTGGATTGCTTCTCCAATTTATACATGTATATATACAATAAATGCTTGGTACAATTTCAGGCAGCGCTGATATTAGCAGATTGGGCACTCTGCCATAAAGAACTATTCAAGAACAAAACTATATTAGAACTGGGATCTGGTGTAGGTTTTACTGGCATCACCATTGGTAAGATGTGTTGCCCACAGAAGATGTATTTGTCTGACTGCCACCCTGATGTTATCAAAGCTATTTGTGACAATATTCGAATCAACTACCCTCAGTCGGAAATGATTGAAATTCAAGATCTAATGCTATTCTCAAACGGCGGAACTACAGTGGGTATGTTAAAATTTTTACAGTGTGTTCAAAGTATTTTTGAGTGGCTATTTGTGGTTAAGAAGTTGATTTAAATTTGGATGAAAATAGTGTATTACAATACTGCATATACACCGTCTCAAAAAACTGACACGCTAAAGTAAATATTGTAACCAACTTCAGATTATTACTTCTTTGTTGAAACTATTATCTATTTGATAGTTGAGGTTTTGGTACGGTTCTTGCATGCTTACATAAGTGTACACACACTTTATGTTTGAGAGACTGAACACAATTTTGTGTTACAATTATACCAATTTCCTATAATCAGTTGTAACTTTTCCAGGTGCTTTGCCCCTCGACTGGAACAGTATTGAACAACTACCACGTAGTATAGTGCCAGATGTAGTCATTGGAGCCGATATAGTGTATGACCCTTCAATATTGCAACCTTTGTGTGAAGTTTTGAAAGAATTATTCAGCCGAAACAAATATTTAGAAGTTTATATTGCAAGCGTTATCAGAAATGAGGAAACTTTGCAGCATTCTTGAAATG
The DNA here is from genome assembly GCA_017562165.1 of Ectropis grisescens. Lineage (NCBI taxonomy): Eukaryota > Metazoa > Arthropoda > Insecta > Lepidoptera > Geometridae > Ectropis > Ectropis grisescens. The sequence goes on from CM029776.1 coordinate 20,443,170, forward strand.
CCTAGGTAATCTCATACTGCTTCTATTTCTTTTTGTTTTAACTCATTTGTAGCCTTTATTGCATAAGCAGCCATTTTATGTTCCTATGGCTGGGACGCAGGGCTCAGGGCTTTCTTTCACAAAGAGAGAGTCAAGGCCATAATCCAATATGATGTCCAAGTTCGAGTTGGTAGATGTGTTCCTACACTATTGAAGCCTTTGACATACTTCTACATCTGCATTTGTGAAATTACTCTGAATTGTAGGACGTTTCGAATCTACAAATGAATGTTTATTGAAATTGGATGTTCTTGTCACTTAACCACCCTAGATTTTATGAACAAACCTAAATATTACAATGATAATGTGAATACTGCACTACTCTGTATTAACTATTACCTAACTACACTAATTTATTCATATAATTTAAAATAATGGTTCACTATCACTATGCTAACAGCTTAAGCCAGAACACACAGAACCCTGTATATGGCTCATCTAAATTATCTGTTACCAAAGAAGGTCCTGATCTAATCCTTTATTTTACATAATCCTGATGCTCTCAACTACTACCAGTTAGAAATATGTCCAGCATACGGCCATTACCATTATGTCTCATTATTTTTTATTTTTTTTTAAATAAAGAGTAACGAGACGATCAGGACATGTGCCTGATGGTAAGCAACATGCCTGACACATAACAGCACAGTGACACACAGCTATTGGAACATGAAGAGTCCAAATTATTACCTAGCACTGCACTGCGCTCGTCACCCAGAGATCTAAGATCTTATATCTCTAAGCCCTGTAATTTCTCTGGAAACATTGCCCTTCAAACCGTAATTAATGTCTCATCGTATTTTGTCGTGTAAATTGTTGATCAAAGAGAATGTAAGATACTATGTAGGTATGTACCTATGTTGTTGATTTTTTTTTTACATGAATTTTGCCTTTGAAAGATACCTATGAATGAAAGTGTTTATATCGAGTGGGATCAAACAATACATAAGTGTTTATTGAAAATAAAATCTTTATAACAAGCAGTACCTATTGTGTTTCTTCTATTTATACCTACCGTTGTGAGAACGATTTCTCAGTGGAAAACCAATCGCCAATATAATTTCTACTAATACAAGAACAAAAAATGTTGATTAACCCCCGACTTACACCTTAGAATTGTTATCTGTACAACATTCTACTAGTCAAGCCCTTTCATTTGAAATTAAGGTAGTTGTGAAAAAGAGGTATTTCGCCATTTTGTGGAAGCGGCCAACTTGATTTGAATTTGGTGTAGTGCAATGTATTCTACTAGTCAAGCCCTTTCGTTTGATACCCATATTGAAGTAGTAGTAAAAAAGATATAATCCGCCATTTTGGATTTGATTTATTTTATAGTGTATTGTACTAGTTAGTATTCATTTGATACCCATATTGAGGTAGGTTGTAAAGAAATATTTTGTCCGCCTTTTTCGATCGATATTAACCAAACATAGCCAAGAACATCCGCACAGATATTAACTTTCAAATAAAAAAAACCGCATCGAAATCGGCCCATCCGTTTGAGCTCTACGGTGCCACAGACAGACAGACATCGACGTCAAACTTATAACACCCCTTTTTTGGTCGGGGGTTAATTATAAATGGATAAGTACCTACCTATGTAAGATTGTACCGTTTTCAGATGAAATCTAGACCTTTACATTTTCGTAATTATGTTACTATGTTAGAAATAATTAAAAGTAATGGCTGGCTTAGGATGTTAAAAATAATCGATTTTTATTTTAATCGATTTTTATTTTATAATAATCGATTTTTTGTGTCGATTTTTAAGTTAAAAATCGATTTTTATAAATCGATTATAAAATTACGTATTTTAATCGATTTTCGAAAACCATGAAAAGTTGCTGAAAATTCTAGTTTTTGGGACAACGTAGTCGTTTAGTTATTTAATTCTCGTTTTAAGTATTTTATTTTAATACTAGTGAACTGTAACATAAGTCATTTGTGGTTTTGTGGCATTAATTATTTGTAATTTTACTGTTATCTAAACTTGAAGAATAACGAAAGAGTATTTTATATCATACTTTTTGAGACCATACTACTTACATAGTTGTTCAGGATTTTTAAAGATAATTTGAGTAGGTATTTTATTTTAACATTAACTACTAATGTGATGTTAGTGGTGGTTACTCTGCCTGCGAAGCCGAGGGTCGTGGGTTCGATTCCCACCTCGTGCAAATGTTTGTGTGTTGAATACAAATATTTGTAATATGTATGGGTGTTTCTATGTATAATAAGTATGTTTTACAATTACGAGTATATAAATATTATAAATTACGTTATTTGTAGGCCATAGTTGCTAAATTACGACTGGTCTAGTCGGGAGAACGGTGTCTGCCGATCCGGAGACCCCAGGTTCAAAACCACGCACACCACTGTCTTTTCGAAGTCATGTGCGTAATGCCGCTAGCTTAAAACGGTGAAGGAAAACATCGTAAGGAAACCGACATGTACCTAGAACCTTTCAAAGTCATGTGTAATCCACCAACCCGCACTGGGCCTTCGTGGTAGATTATTGCCTTAACTCTCCCTTGTGAGAGAAGGCCCGAGTCCCAGCAGTGGGAACATTTAGTGGGCTGTTGATGATGATGATGATGTCTGCCATAGTACAAGCTTTGCCTAGTTTGGGGTCAGATGGTGATGTGTGTGAATTGTTCACCAGTATTTATCTATTTATATGTAATTTTAATATGAAAAGGATTTACTTTTGACTAATACAAAAAAATCGATTTTTTTCGCAAAAATCGATTATTTTTTAAAATATAATCGATTTTTAACAAATCGATTAAATTTGAATAAAGAAAAATCGATTTTTAATTAATCGATTATTTTCCATTAATCTAACATCCCTAGGCTGGCTTGACGTCGTAAGGGATGATATGCGTGCCAATGGTCTCAGTGAAGGATGCTGAAAACCGTGCGAAGTGGAAAAGTAGAAGTAGGAAAGCGGACCCTGGCCCTGGGCTCCGAAGCGAAAGCTTGAGATGTAACCGAGATTTAACGCTAGGATGATGATGTTAGAAATAATGTAGGTATGGCGCTATATTTTTACGGGCAAACGCGTATCACGTAAAATTATAATTTTTGGTTGTGGCAGTATGCTATGGAAACGATCATAACAATATCTATAAAAAGTCGTAACTCTAGCTGTGTTGTTTTTGATCCTCGACTGTAAGGTAATTTCAAACGTCAAACCATCTCGATTCTCGAATCTCGACATTCGACAATCAGCTGATTTATCTAAATAACCTCAAAACGACAATATTTTTCGAATAAAGTATGATTTTTAACAGAAAGTTTATTTAGATTATGTATTTAATTCCTTGACAATTACCATATATGTATATTTTTGAAACGTATTATATGAAACTGTCATATCTAACGAAAAATTAAAGCTTAGGGCGAATTGAAAAACTGAGTTAAATTTCAAGTAAATCATTGTGCAATATGAGTGAAGATAAAGCTCAAAAAGCCGAAGCCAAGCCAAGTGAAGATGCTAAAAGTAGCCAAGATAATGCCGGTGGCCCTCCAGAAGCTTGGGGTTACGATTTATACCCTGAGAGGCGGGTACCTTCAAACCTAGTATGACAAATATTTTGATTGGAAAAGAAGGAAAAGAGAACATGGCCAAATATAAATGCGAGAAAAACGTTTACGAGTGCTTTAAAGATAGTAAGTTACAGTAATCTTAACTCGGCGCCGGTAAATAAATAATAGTCCTAATCAATAAATAATAGTCCTAATCAAGCATTCATTCATTCACAGACAAACCACTTTTTTATATTGTTTTTAAGCTTTCGCGATTTGAACACATAATGTTTATAATGTACAGGACTTAATCACGATTTAATTCATTGTTTAAATACCTCGACGTTTCGGCAGCGTTACAACCGCCTAGTCTTCCCACGGCGGTAGTAACGCTGCCGAGGTATTTAAACAATGAATTAAATCGTGATTAAGTCCTGTACATTATAAACACTTTTTTGTATAAGTGTATAATCATTAATATTTATTAGACAACTAATAAATTAACTTTTACATGTGTGTTTTTGTCCATGCTAAATAAATTTCAACCAATTTATAAAATTTAGTTAATTAAAACACAAAAAATTAGAAATTGACTTGTTCACATAGGTACTTCAAAATAATTAATGTATATTTTCAGGTCCCATTGTGAAAGTGATGATGGCTGCTCTCAAGAGTTCTGGATGGTCAGTATTTCTATTGCCTTTTATGTATACTTTCACTTACAATAAACAATAATGGTATAATAGTAAATAAAGTTTTGAGTCATAACCTATCTAATTAAACTATCAAAGGTTAATTGGTAGCAACCTTACCAATATACAACACAGATACGATGTCTTATTACTATCAGATAATACTTTGGAATAGCTTTATTCTCACAGAATCAGGTAAGGAAGAAGAAGAAGAACAGAATTAGTTAATGATTGCGATCCCAGAATTGGATGTCAGAGCAAGTTTACCAGTACTTAAGAGTACTACCCTTTTGTTAAATAATGATGAAAAAAATCTGGTTGCCTGTAAAGTCGGTTTTACGGGCGAAGATTTTACGTGACAACGTCTTTTTCTCGGTAGAATATTTATTGATATGAATATAATTAAATTGCACAATAGGAACAAGGAATTGAATGAAAATAAGAATTGCACAAATTTTAACTATAGAAATATATTTTGTTTACTAAAACATTGTACATGTAAACTTAAACTTAACTAATTCCTATTTGAGTGATTTTGTTGAGGATAGGACGATGATAGGAGAAATATGAAATGAAAGGAAGTGTTTCTGCTGTAACGTGTCTTGCGAAAGTCAAGTCGATAGTTGTTCCTTTTAACGTAGTTGACTTAGAAACGTTTGATACGCAATCAAGATTATACGTATTTTTCATGAAATTAAGAAATTAATCAATCAATCATAGTTTACGATAATGAAATATCAGTGTACAATTATTTACCTTTATTGTTGTAGTTGTTGTAAATGACGAATCTAAGCACTCCACATTTTCACTACAGACACAGCTGACGATACTTTAACCACACGTGTGAACTTGTATTATGACGCTTTCTTGTTTTTCCAACGCCAAGAACGTTCGAGAAAGACAAAGACAGAGACACAAGCATGCGCCGATTCAATGCGCCTAATTCTCTAGTGCTGCGCGCGCGGCAGACCGATCATAGTTGAGTGGGAGAGACGCAAGCATTCGGCGGGCCTCTCTCTCGTTCGGTGACTCATCGTAACGTTACCGAGCGTTACACTTTTTCATAAGTGACTCCCAGCCGCAACCTAATTTAAGACGTTGTCACGTCAAAAATATTTAAGTAAACAATAAAACATTTTTTCAGCCCTATTGATATTCGGAGGCATATCTCCTGTGAAGTATGTGACTATTCAGTGAGTGGTGGTTATGATCCAGAACTAAATCAGGTAATATTTTCTATTATACTATTGAACTCTGGAGCGATTGGACCAATTCATTTCTTATGTTACACAATAAGACAACTTCTAAGTATGTATTTTTAGCCATACGTTAAGCAGATGTACAATGTTGTCATTATCAGTGGAGGAAAACATAGCGAGGAAAACAACATGTTCCAAAAAATCTTTTGATTGTTTCAGGATATGTATCAAATACACATTTGGATAGCTTTGTGAAAAGGGCCTGGGGTGGCCAGATGTGGGAATATTAAGTGGACTGTTTATGCTATACATATATTAAATATTTAAATCATTGTGGTGGATTATGGCCTTGACTCTCTTCTTGCGGCAGAAGGCTGCGGTTCCTTGAAATGGGAACATTTACAGATAGGTAAGGGTGAGCCTTGTAAGTTAAATGTAACACTTTATGATTCCAGATTGTGGTATGTCAGAATGTATCCACCCGCAAAGGGCTCGTCCAAGGCGTACTCGCGCATGAGATGATCCATATGTTTGACTACTGCCGGAATCAGCTTGATTTTAAGAATATGGAACATCTAGCCTGTACGGAGATTCGAGCTGCGAATCTGACTCACTGTTCGTTTACTAGTGCATGGGCCCAAGGCGACGCGTCTTGGACAAAGGTCAAACAAGCTCATCAGGTAAACTATCTATGTATCTACTATTATTGTTATTAAGAGCCCAATTTGTCACAATGTTGCGCAAAGTATTTTACATCTAAAAGTGGCGGTTCGCGCAGCGACCACGACGGGAGACCGAGACCGCGACAGGCACTTGACATTTTAGGCCCCTAGCACACGACGTATTTTAAACGCGCAGACTACGCGCACATGACGCGCGTATACACGATACTTGAGACGAGATTCGACTGCAATCTTGTAACCTAAGCACATGGAGCTATCGTGAACCGCGCGTATACGCGCATACACAGCGAAACAGACGCGGTGTAGTCGCTCGTAGCTTTCGCGTTTCGATCAAATACTCCACAGTTATTACAGTTGTACAATGACTCACTTCCTCTGACTCTCCTCCACCTCGTTGTACGCGCTTCAAACCAGTTTCGAACGCGCGCCAGTTCCGCGACTGCGACCGGAGCCGGAGACCGAGCCACATGTCGCGGTACATAATCTTTCAAATGATAGGAATACATTGAAATTTCTAGATAATTAGAATCAAACTGTCTGCAAAAAACGAATAAAACAACTAAAACTAGCTGGAATTAAAAAGTACTTTCACTAAGATAGTTCATTATGTTTCAGGAACATACTCGTAGATAATATTGATAAATTATTATTCTTACTATGTTTGTTTTTCAATAAATGACAATAAGCTACCAATGGTCTATAATAGGTATAATCACAGCTCTATTTGATTTGAGTCGTTCCGGTAATCCGGTAAATGTAATAAAAATGTGTATTTCAGGACTGCGTAAAACGAAAGCGCTTTACTCTGTCATGGCAGTGCGGCAAATTGGCAAAAAGAAGCTGTAGAAATAATTGAGAAAGTTTTCCTAAATGTTACGCCGATCTGGAACCTATTGGTAGGCGGATAAGAAGAAACTCCGATGATATGTTGCGCGCTTTTCAAGAAGCATCCTATTATGGGTACGAGTAATTATTATTACTATAAATTATACTAATAACACGTATTATGTGTAAAGTGATTACAAATTGAATGAGTGAATAAAGCTGCAGTCAATTTAGGTTTAGTTAATTAACCTCGTGAAATGCGACAAAACCCTTAAAAAAAAAAATTAAGCTGTAATGAATGGGTTATAATTTTATGACTTGTATTATTCGCTTTTCATTTTCTATTATTCACATTTGTAGTCATTTTATCATGTATTAGTGTAGGGTTTTGTAGATAGTGTACATAAAATAAAACAGACCTCTCATGATTTAAAATAATGTCTTTTATTTCATTATTTTCAATACTTAATATTACATTATTGCCTATGGATTCCAAAGGTATTTATAATACTGTCCCTTCAGTTTAACAAGATCACAAGCTTTGTTCTCTATCTTCTATCTCTAATGATATTATTGGAAGGCACAACTTGTTTCCCAGGAATGAGTTCAGATGAAGTATGAACTACCAGTGGTCGATTCTTTTTTTTACTCGCTCTCTCTTATGTAATTACCTACTACTATTACTATTCCAAGCCCTTTCATTTAATACCCATATTGAGGTAGGTTGTGAAGAAGTATTTTGCCGCCATTTTGTGGAATCGGCCATCTTGAATCGGTATTAACCAAACATAGCTAAGATGTTACGATATTAAACTAACATCCGCACGGATTTTAACCTTCAAATAAAAAAACACCGCATCAAAATCGGCCCATCCGTTTGAACTCTAAGGTGCCACAGACAGACACACAGATAGACAGACAGACATCGATGTCAAATTTATAACACCCCTTTTTTGGTCGGGGGTTAAATATAATTAGAGGCGGTTCCACGCGTTTTATTTACAGTTAAAAAAATACTTGTGAATATGGCTCATGTAGCTTATTGACATATCTTCTTCGATCTTAGCTTCATTCTATCATATAACCACGGATATTATCCCGTAATTAATAATACTAGTACGTAAGGTATTAAATTCGGTATCCTGAATGGCATAGGTATATTGTGCTCGATACTGTACTGAACCCACCCTGGTAGTATTATACTTAATAACCGGGCAATAAATTAAAGATAAACAATGTCTAGAAAAAAAAAAACTTAAAAATGTAAAGTTTCTGTCCAATTTTAGTTTCATAAATACTTACTCCCAACATTAGACATAGAATGATCGATATGGTGCTAAAACAATAGAAATGTCTAATACATTTTATAAACATCTGCGTCAAGAGATAATTCAGTATTGTCTTACGCTTTTTTAAATACGATGAAAACAAACAAAGCTAGTAAATTCTTATTATATAATATACAATGAAACTATACATAATCGGCGACGCTGGCGTCATTTCGAGCCTTAAAAACAATATTTTGTGCAGAAATAATTGTGTGCGTCACCGACCCAATATTCTAGTTTTAAAAACAACTGTAGGGACATGAAAATGTTAAAATTATTTTTATTCCGACTTAAATCTATTAAGATCAATTTTCGTATGACTAGTACTTTTCGCTGTATTTGTACATTCACTTTATAATTATTTGTGAAAATGTTTTAGTACCATATACGGGTGTAACAAAAACCCTTTGAGTACAACAGGTAAACGACATTTTAAATAGATATGGACACCTATTGCCTATTGCTGAGGCTTTGATGAGTAGAAAAACACTCACTTCTACTATGTGCGAATAGGTAGAGATTTACTACGATAACATGGCCCGCCCCTCCAAATTACTGTTTTAATGTGTGTAGTCACATCCTTACGAAAGAATTTGTATGTAGTTGTAATTATTCGTCTGCAGCAGCAGTACGCACACATGCGTGGTGGTGCGTTGTATATCTTTTCACAAATACTTTCAAACGTTTTGAATTCTGGAGGGGCGGGTCATGTTATCGTAGTAAATCTATACTTGGTATTATTATAAACATATATTCTTGACCTCTTCAAAAACATACAATTTGCAATAGTTATACTAAAAAACTTTCTTCCCATCTTCAAAATTGCTAGGCGACCAAGCGGCATAATCGTGAAAAGAATTTATGGTGAAAATGTGACCAAATTTCGGAGTCGTCATCGTAGTATTTTCTGTTAAAATACATTGTAAATAATACCAAGAATTTTGTTACACCATGTATAAGTAGAAACAGAATGAGAGATAAGGAAAAGTAACAAATATGAATTAGTTTAAAATGAACTCTACGTCGAATGAAGAATGGCTAAATCAAAAATCCATATCATACCTGTATGCTTTATTGTTCAACTATATAAATGAATTAGATATTTTTAATTATCATTTATTTGTAAAATGTTGATAACTAGAACTGAAATAAGAGCTGTGATAAGTCCACTGTTACTATTCTGCTCACATTTACGTATTCTAGTCAGTATAGAGTTGGTTGGTTTCGACTCCATGTAATGTCGACAGGTTTAACAATAATATCATGCTGCACACGTATTTAGATGCTATGGATTTTGTGATTTTATTAGATATACAACTAAATTTATTTAATACAATTTCTGCTTTAAATCCACTATAAATAAATAAATTAAAATCTAAATGAGCACTACAACCTGATTTTTTATGATAAAACTAATCAACTATAGGCATTTCATGCCATATAAAATGAACGTTAATTAATTTAAATACCAACTGACAACAATAACATAATTAACTACTCTTTAGATATAAAATACAATAGAAAATAGAAAATTGTTGTTTATTTAGTTAAAGAAATTAAATCATCTTTTCGATTTTGATGTGTTGTTTATCACACGTTCTAAAATAGTCAATAAAATAAATATTCCTATCTTCACTTGTTTTACAAACATAATTGAGTTATACTTTAAATAATTTAATTTAAAAATTATAAATTAAAAAGCTTCCACAACTGTGTTTTACAAGCATTCCGGCAAATCGCTTGCAACTTAACGAAGACAAAGCAAAAGGCACCTTGAATATATACTTTACATAGAGTTTAATTTACATTGAGTAATTTTATACTGAGCTCTTTTATGGTCCCTCTATTGCCTGCTTGTATGAACTCAATTGCTACTTAATTTAGATACAATATTACGTATTGCCAACTAGAACTTGAACAACTGATAACGGTCAAACATGTCAATATCCCATCTATTTCACCTAAATTTAGAATTATTGAGACATAGAATATTATAAACAAATAAACATTCGTGGACAATTCACACACAACACTATCTGACCCCAAACTAAGGAAAGCTTGTACTATGATCTAATAAAAACATTTACTCGTAGATCAGGTTTTGAATTCAGCAGATGACGTCAATGCTACTAGGTATCTTACAAATTTTATAAATGTCAAATTTTGGATGTTTAATGCTCATTGAAGTCGTAACGTAACAATCGGGTTGAAATTTAGCAGAAACTTAGATTATAGTCTTGAATAGGCTACTTTGTAACACGAAAAATAAGGGGAATGAGAATTACACGGGTGCTGCTATCTATTTGTAATCCTGCTTAATTCCGATTCAGGAATCATGTTCTAGTTGGCTGTGAATAACTTCGATGTATTAAATGTAGTATTAATTGACATAAGTAATTATTTACATGCATAAGAGCTGTACTACGCTTCAAAGGCACAGATTCATTTTGATATTGTTTTCAAGACACTGTAATTGCACTTTGAAACATCTATTGTTAATTACATCTAAAATCGTTGTAAGATATGAAAATCATCTATTAAGGATACTTATGGCTAAAGGTTTCAAACTTTACCGACTAGCACTTGTCTAATATTTACAATACGTCTCTGAATAGGCACTAAAATCACCATCGTGATAACTAGAGCATAGAGTCCACAGTTGATTGTAAACGGCGTTGTCACTTGGGTTCATGTTGTTGCATCGCTCGATGCGCTTCACTAAGGTACGTGGTCCAGTATATGATGGTAAATAGAATGAAACACACGGGAAATAGCATCAAAGCGTACTTGTCCATATCCCCATGTTGGGCGCCACAAAACATCACCCCTCTGTCGACTAAAGAGGCAAAACGCTCCACAAAGCTCGTCGGCCTACCCGTAGGCATTGTCTCTAACATCGGCGAGTCCTACGAATGGAAAAAATCTATTAAAATTAAATATTTCGTCTTGAAAAATATTGTATTTACACCAACTAACACTTTGAAAAGCGGTACTTTGTATGCAAGCTCCAAGATTAAAAGCAGTGCTGTTATATGCATAGTTTCAGTTATTTACCTTTACTTATAGCACTACGTTCCGAATTTACATCTGCATCTCTGTGTAATACATTATGCACATTGTGCATTTTCTACCTAAATACGTGATCTGATTTCTTACTACTTAGCCTTCTATGGCTCTACGTTAAAATAATAGCTTACAATTGACTAGATACACACCTACTATCGTGTCTCAACCAATACTGCGGTAAGGTAGCCACACAGTGCATTGTTCCTTGCCTGTATTTACCTTGCTAACTGATCTGGTCTCACATCCAACCTTATTTTGTCTCCAATTCCTTTTGCCCGAGAGGGACGACTAGAAATTGGAGACCTGTTAAATTAATGCGCCTAGACGGACCTACGTGTTAATTCTACTTATTAATTGAATCTTACATGCAACGTACTACAGGGACAGTGTCAATCTGCTTACCCTTTGTATTGTTTGGTGTGAGAATTGTTGCTTGAAGCCGTCTTCTTCGACGCTAAGCGTAGGCGAGAAGACTCCTCCTTGCGGAGTCCCTGTTACGGGTGTACTGAGCCTCTGTGGAATCGCAATAACAGCTTAGCTTCTTTAATCGACGGCTTAACGACCCCTGCACCGTTATGTTTCAGTCTGTGAGGAGTTGGTCCAATGGGTGGGTGCCAATGAATTTGTGCTCTCTAAAATAGACTTAATAGGTGCCGAGTGAATATGTTAAGTGAAGGTACGAAAGAGGGGAAAATTCAGCAACTACAAGCTTTTAAGATGTTCTAAAATACATTCAAAATGAAATAGTACCTGTGAATGGTTCATATGTAAGGGCGGCGGTGCCAGTTGGGCTGCGGATGCCGCTCGCCGGAGGTCCTGTCTCCGACGGCACCAGCTCTTGTCGTATCTGATGCCGAAGAGTACCACAAAGTACTCGAGGAGGGCGAGGAATACGAAGATGGTGCACGAGATCAACCACACCTCAATGCACTTTAGTTCGAGCGCATCCGGCGAGTTGGTACTGAAACAAATGTTATTACGAGTAGCTTAGCTTGGAAATTTATAGTAGCCACTTTCTTATTTAGTAGTAGAACAAGAAGATTCCAAATCACTAAGATGGTTATGCCTCTATGCTCTGTAATTTATCTGCAAACTACCAAACAATAATGTCTGTATATTTCTACTTTGTGGTAGAGTAACTGATAAAGGTGTGGTACTTCCCCCAGGCGGACTCTGCTGAGAACATAACCAGAACGTCCATTCCTTTTTTGCAAAAAGTGACTGAAATCTTCCAGTTCAGATATTTATTCTAAATTATGTGGTATCAAATGTGACAAACACGTCTCGTATGTCTTTAATCCTTGTCGTGGACGTTAACTCTCGTCTTTTCACCTTCTTGAGCCAACCTGGAGGCCTAACAAAGATTGAGTCACAATAGCTCTCGATAGAGACTATTGGAGGTAGGAAAGAATTGCCTTTTCTAAGAATTGGGACAAGAAACTAAATGGAATTACAAATTTATTATCTAATATATAAAATTCTCGTGTCACAGTTTTTGTTGCCATACTCCTCCGAAACGGCTTGACCGATTTTGATGAATTTTTTTGTACTTATCCGGTATCTATGAGAATCGGCCAACATCTATTTTTCATCCCCCTAAATGTTAGGGGTAGTCCACCCCTAAATTTTTTATTTTATTTTTTAGACAAATTTTTTAATTTCTATTATTTTATGATACAACATACAAAAATACATACAATGCTCAATTTTTACCATTCTACGATCAACCCTTATTTTTTAATAGCCATTTTAGTAATTTAATCATTTTTCCTCTCCGGTCGAAAACTGATCAATCGTCATTTAATTAGTCATCCCCGCCAGTTGTCTACAGGTGTCACTTCTGACCCAGTAAACAGCACGATAATTTGGGGATCAAGAGTAGTCTATAGCATATATATAGTTAGTACACGGTAATCTCGGGAACTATCGGACCGATTTAAAAAAATCATTCACCGTTCTTTCATATGTACGTAATCCTTGAATGATGTAGGTTATATATATGTACCACGGGCGAAGCCGGGGCGGGCCGCTAGTAATAGTATAATAATCTTATACCTTTAAACGAGCAATTCTTGTACTCTGATATGCCTAACCTGTATATACCTAGAATGTGAATCTCGGAAACGGCTCGAACGATTTTCATGAAATTATGTATCCAGGGGGTTTCGGAGGCGATAAATCGATCTAACAAGGTTTCATAAAAAAAAGTCATGGTCATGAAAGAGTAAATCTGGGTTCGAATCGAGATGGCTGCGCTATTTTTTAAGTTCCTTCCTTTTTTTTGAGAAAATATCTATTACGGGAACCCTTTTATCTGTAGGTATCTAAATTATATACTCAGTGTTTAAACCGAGCAAACATCGGTCACCCAGGTACTAATGTAAGTATTTAAGGTGATACAAAGTTATCGTAATCCAATTGGATAGGATTGGATCAATGTAGTAATATTTTACCTGACTGTGTCGAACATCGTGACCAGTGACAGTAAAGTCGTCACCAGCAGCACCATACGACCCGGCACGATTTCCGGGATAACGCAGAAGCTGCCCCAAGAGATGATGACGAAGAGAGAAGACGGCAGATAGCTCTCGAGGAGGTAACTCCGTAGTTCCCTTGAGAGTTTGATCTGAAGGCGAGCTGCTGAATGTGGGCCTGGAAGAATTTCGTTTTGCATTTTTCTGAAGTGAATTAATTTCCTATATTTGACTTTCTCGAGGCTATGTTTGATTGTACGGTGCCTAATTATTTATTATATAACATTTTAGATCATTCACACTTCTAAATACAAACAGAGTAGCATAAAAGACCTATACTACCTAAGTCGAAAGGACTCAATCGAGAGATCTGACAAAAGGCTTATAGACAAAGCCCCAAAGCCTATCAGTTTTTATTGGATACATTTCGGAGAGCCCTTGATCTTGCTCTTTTTTCTATTGGACTGCTCGTTACTTCAGAAGTGACATCGTTTCATGTTTGGTGTACTAAAGTTTGACTCCACATTCGTATTAAGAACATCTAAACTTTGAAATACGTAGCCTGTGTGGGTATTTTCTGAAGGATTTAGTCTAGGATTCACTCCATAAATGAAAACACATTTATGGAGTGAATCGGATTCTTTTATGTTAGCGCGCCTTATCATGGACAGCATCGTCGCTTCAAATCAGGTGAGATGGCAGTCAAGTCCCAACTTATTATTTTCAATAACAACGAATCATTGTGCACAACTTTTACTTAGGTCCTGAAATCACGTAATAAGTATGTACATTCGCATTACTCTGTAGTACAGAGTCTGTACCATGCGCGGTCCGAAGGGGGGGGGTCACAGGGGACATGACCCCCCCCCAAAATCGTATACGTTTTAGTTAAAGGTGCTACTAGTAAAGTATTTTGCTACTCGAGTTATTGTATTTCTACTGGTGACCCCTCCCCCCAAATCTAAGGCTGCGTACTAGTGACCCCCTCCAAAATTCGAGGCTGGGACCGCGCCTGGTCTGTACTTGATTTTAATAGTAGGAACAGTGAACGGTCTTAAAAAAAACTACGAGTATCTAAACAAATTATGTCAGTAAAATTATTTATCAAGGTACAAATTGAATCTAAGACTACTACTGACGTATAGGAAATTCACAAATAGGGACAAAATCAAACTAAACATCACACATACAAGCATCAGTCTAAAACACATAGATACATCGTTGAGTCTATTTTGTGTTTTAAAAAATGGATAATCGATATAATTTAAAGGTATTAAATCGAAGAATCATTTAAACTGAGTACAATGTAAAAATAAATTTATTTTAAAAGTAGTTTTTTATGTTTGCTCATTTGAATCTACGTATTTATAGACCGATGTTTTTTACACTACGCCAGACTTTGACAAAAGCGTAAGATTTTGTCTAGCTTCCTCATTTCATAATCATTAGCGTAGAGCTAGGTTTTTCCAGGGGTTCCAGCCGTCTAGTATTTAGAAGATTTAATTAGATAAGACTCTTGGTTGCACTTGCATTCAAAACAACTGAAAATTGTAGATAATTTGAAAAATAATGTAGCAACGTGGCTACATTATTTTTCGCTAAGTGCGATCTCTTTCAGGTTACCGTGGAATGAAAAAAGAGAAATAAATACAAAAAGATGGGATATACCATACCAACTATTAAGTAAGTAGGTACCTACTTGACGTTAACTTCAATAATACTGAAAAGTAATCTGTACCTATTTAATTACTTCGAGCTTAACTATCATATTTAAAAATTACAGTATTTTCCTTTTGTGGTTAAATCGTTACATAATCCTGTTTTTTAAAGGATCGTGTAAGTAATGATTTAACTGTTAGTGAGTTACGGCGGGTCTAGTCGGGAGAACGGCGCCTGCCGATCCGGAGACCCCTGATTCAAACCCCACACGCACCACTGTCTTTTCGAAGTCATGTGCGTTCAACTTAAAAAACGGTGAAGAAAAACATCTTGAGGAAACTGACATGTACCTAGAATCTTTTGAAGTCATGTGTCATCCACCAACCCGCACTGGGCCAGCGTGGTGGATTATGGCCTTGCCTCTCTCCTTGCGAGAGAATGCCCCGAGTCCCAGCAGTGGGAACATTTAGTGGGCTGTTGACGATGATGATCATGTCTGTTTAAATTTCTCTTATAAAATAAAATTGACGCAATTGAAACCTTTTTTTAAGTTATTCATTTGGTATTTTGAAGACACTTCAGTCGTTCAAAATTAAGACCCCATTAGGAACCCATTAAAAAAGTTATAAGACCAAGGTTTGTATATGGCTTGGATGGAAAAATAAACAAATAATAGTATCTACTAAACTACAGAACATAATTCACGGAAGGCAATATATAGGAAATAAGTAAATAGCTACTGTAGCTGTTCTACATACGGCGAAACCTTGGGCGCTAAGTAAGTATTTCTTTATAAAATCGAGGAAGATAGGTAAGCTAACGCAAACAAAAAGCAGCACGAAACTAGACATAAAACTAGAAACATGCATCACCAACATTCACAAAGAAGGATATTGGTGCTTGGCACGGATGTATGTACCTATACAAGAACGTATCGCAACATGTCCTATAAATAACTACAGAAAAATGTGGCCTGTTTTCGTATATTGGTATCATTGTACATACGAGTATACTGTGATGTAATGTTTGCCCTTTTTTCTATGGGGCTGCTCGTAGCTCCATGACTTCGGTTTATGGTTGATATTTTTGTAGTGGACTCTTGGCAGAGTCCGCCTGGGGAAGTACCACACCTTTGCCAGTTATTCTACCGCCAACCAGTAATGGGCAAACATTACTGTGTTCCGGTTTGAAGGGCAATGTTTCCAGAGAAATTACAGGGCTTAGAGATATAAGATCTTAGATCTCTGGGTGACGAGCGCAGTGCAGTGCTAGGTAATGATTTGGACTCTTCATGTTCCAATAGCTGCGTGTCACTGTGCTGTTATGTGTCAGGCATGTTGCTTATCATCAGGCACATGTCCTGATCGTCTCGTCACTCTTTATTTAAAAAAAAAAAAGATTCGAACGAAGAAGTGTGACACCATTTTCGTAATTAAAACATTTAAACTTTAGAATGCGTTGCCTAAATGGGTATTTCCTCATGCATATAATCTGAGTGTCTTCAAGTCTGGATCGAATGTTTCTTCTAGCGTATTCCACTATGGATCACATTGATACTTAACATCAAAGAGGTGGCGGTCAAGTCTAAACTTACTATCGATAAAAAAGTTTGTGTTGGTACTTGTAATAAAAATTAAATGTTTGACACTATAAGTCCATTTTTTTGCAAGGAGTACCTAATCCTACGACTAAATACCACGTGAAAAAGCACTGACGAAAAAGGCATTTTCAGACCTGTAATTAGGTTATTTACCGTGTGTACCTATTTCCTTAAGGTTTTCTATGAATTTCCGCTAGAGCGAGACCCGCATACCGCAGCTCGCGGTAATCAATTATGTTTAGTCTGAACCAGAAAAATGTGCAGTAGTTAATTTTGAGGTATAGATTCTTAGTCAAAGATTTGAGATATCCAAGAAGGTACACCTGTACACGTTCCCATATTAGGATCAAATTTCCCCAAATTAATACAAGTATTAGTGTACCTAAGTGCCTAGTAATTTAGATATAAATGCAAATACTCAAAATACTCTTGTAATTCTACGGATAAAATAGGCGAGATACGTATGGAGAAAATGCTAACATACTGTAGTACTTTACTCGTGATTGTGCATTATTTTGTTCCTGTTAAACTCTCTGTTGTATTTTAATCCTCGGTAGTAGTTACTAGGCGTCTTGTTTTTCCAATGTGCGGCATCTTGTATTCCCAATATGTGGCACCTTGTGTTCCCAAATATGATCGTGTCATCTTGTTTTCCCAATGTGCGGCATCTTGTATTCCCTATATGTGGCACCATGTATTCCCAAACATGTAGTATCTTGTTTTCCCAATGTGTGGAATCTTATATTATTCCCGATGTGTGGCATCTTGTATTCCCAATATGTGGTCTGTTTCATTCCCAATATGTGGCCTCTTGTATTTCCAATGTGTGGGCATCTTGTTTTCTCAATTTGTGGCCTTTTGTATTCTCAGTGTGTGGCATATTGTATTCTCAGATTCAGTCTTGTGTGGAGTACAGTTCGTACCTTTGGGATGGATCGGCTAAGTACAGGGATGGAGGCTCTGGAATCGATCGAGAGGCGTGCCAAGAGACTCATAGGCAACGACACCCTTCTGCGAAAAAGACTTTAAAGTCTCAAAGATCACTAAAATTGCTGGCTTATTGGGTTTTTATCAGATACACTTCGGAGACTATACAACTGATTTGTATGATCTAATAATACCACTTTGCCATTTTTTCAATCGGACTGCTTGTACCTCAAAAAAACCGTCATCATTTCATGGTTGACGTTCCAAAGACTCGAACGAACAGGTTTGACTCTAATTTTGTGTTAAGAACGTATAGGCTGTGGAATGCATTGCCTGAGTGGGGCTTTCCCGCTGGTTATAATCTTGGCGTCTTCAAATCGAGAGTTGGTTTCTCCTAGGTAAGCACGCTCGAAGACCGCATCGTCGCTTAACATCAGGTGAGATAGGGAGTGTAAATGTTTAGATATAAAAATGTATTCCCGATGTCATTAGTATTGTTTTACTCTTTAACCGGCCCCTCTACCGCCTAACAAAATCGGCCATGGGTTTGCTATTGCTGTCTCTATAATTTCAAGTGATAAGGAAAGAGAGAGAAATAACAAAGCTAAGACATTTTTCGTTCGGCGGTAGACCCCCTGATAGATAACATCCGCACCAGCGCCGCTGGCAGCGTATAGCGACAGCGCATAGCGTTAGTAAGGTACAATGATTAGTCACAAAGCGCAAACATAAGCGCGAAGCATTGAATTACATTTACCTTCACCAAAATTTTTAATATTTTTACTTTTATCCGTTACGAAGGAGACTACATATTTGGGGAGGCGGAAGTGGTCGCGATGGTCATGTTCTGGTCCAGCGCCCACCCACGGGCTGATGTCTCGCCACTCGAACCTCACGTCATCTGTCGTATACTTGTCTGAAAACACATAAGACTAAATAAAATCGGCAAGAATCATATTCCATTATAGAACATATAAATGGTTGCCTAGAAGAAATCGCTTTCAGCGATAAGGCCGCCAGCTGTTTCACTAGTTATACTGTTTTCCTATATCTTATGTGTTATTTTAAGTTGTGAACAATAAAGAGTTTTCATTCATTCATTCATTCATAAATCTTTCACGGTATTCTCAATGTTCAAACGCTGGACGCTGGCGAAATTGCGGTGATATTACCGAACGGATGCTTTAAGAAATAATAAAACCGGTCAAGTGCGGGTGGGACTCGCGCACGAAGGGTTCCGTACCATTAGCAAATAAAACCTCCTCCTTGGGAGCCCTCTTAATTATTTATTTAATTAATTATATTTCATCATCAACAGTCCACTAAATGTTCCCACTGCTGGGACTCGGGCCTTCTTTCGCAAGGACAGAGTAAAGGCCATAATCCACCACCCTGGACCTGTGGGTTGGTGAATAATTACTTATATTTAATGAGAACATACCTAAAACTAAATATTCTGTGAATAGTTAAAGCGTCTACCTTGCACCGTTATTAGTATCGAGCAATAAACGGTAAAAAAACCAAGTTTGTCGTACGGGAGGCCTCTTAAGTATTTTTTTATTTATTTTTTTAGTTCGTTTTTTATAGCGGCAAAAGAAATACAAATTTTAATCTGTGAAAATTTCAACTGTCTTGCAATCACCGTTTTTGAAATTCAGCTTGGTGACAGACGGACGGACGGGCAGCGAAGTTTCAGTAATAGGGCCCTGTTTTTACTCTTTGGGTACGGAACCCTAAAACAGAATAAGAAGTTAAAATTGGATAGGCCTAGTGGATAGAACGAGATATTCCTCAAGTTTGAGGTCGGAGATTCGAATCCGAATATTTCATCTGAGTATTTTTACAAGTCTAGGTAGTTGTCTTCTTCACAACGGTGACGGTAAACTTCGTCAGAAAACCGATTTGTTCCAAGAATTACTTCTCTTCTCTCTCTCATTTATTCATTTATATCTCTTTAAAGTTAATTCAAGATGGCGCTTGAAGCTTTACCTGGATATGTCAGCATTTTCTGAATTTATGCTCAGTAACTGACCCTAGTATCTATCAGATAGCAGACCTGGGGGTCTACCGCCTAACTAAAACTGTCTTTAGCTTTGGTGCTTGATATACCTCTCTCTTTTCTTTTCGCTTGAAATGATAGAGACAGCAATAGCAAAGCAAAAGCAGATTTATTTAGGCGGTAGAAGGGCAGATAGCGGTCAAGTGTAAACGTATCACGGTTAAATAATATTAATATTTTATCATTATTATCGGGATCGCGAACTATGCGGGTGAAACCGCGGGGCACTGCTCGTTTTTAATAATTTGCAAAACAAAAAGTAAGCGTCCCTTACTTTTTAACCCCCGACCAAAAAAAGGGGTGTTATAAGTTTGACGTCGATATCTGCCTGTCTGTCTGTCTGTGTGTGTGTCTGTCTGTGGCACCGTAAAGCTCAAACAGATGGGCCGATTTCGAAGCGGTTTGTTTTATTTGAAAGTTAATATCCGTGCGGATGTTCTTAGCTAAGTTTGGTTAATATCGATTCAAGATGGGTGCCTCAAAATGGTGGACAAAATATTTCTTCACAACTTACCTCAATATGGGTATCAAATGAAAGGGCTTGACTAGTAGAATACTACACAATAAAAAAAAACAAATCCAAGATGGCCGCCGCCACAAAATGGCGAATTATATTTTTTTTTTCTCTACTACCTCAATATGGGTATCAAGCATTCATTTGATTCATCCCATTTACACTTCATTCACTCTTACCTTACCTCATTTTACCATTTGCAAAAAAGTAGATTTTTTTAAAATTTAAGTTTATGGCAGTGGTCTATAGTGGACACGGTAACTTAAAACGGAGAAGGAAAACATCGTGAGGAAACCGGCATGTACCTAGAATCTTTCGAAGTCGTGTGTCATCAACCAACCCGCACTGGGCCTGTGTGGTAGAGACCTTGACCCTCTCATTACTTAACACTACTTTGCGGTTGTCACTCAAAGATATAATGTACCTACTCGTATCTGTAAAGATAGAGATACCTCTTTGCCCTGTAATTGCTGTCGAAACATTTCTCTAAGATGTCTACTTTATTTCACCTAAATTCTTTGGAAATGAGAATGCTCACTGGAATTTATTTGTCTAAAACAAAAATAAACGAAGTCGTTTGCTGTTTCTAAACAATAAAGCTTATCATATGTCTACAATTATCTAGAACTCTGAGACAAACGGCTGACGTGTAGACACAACAGAGCAGTCGGAAAGATTTTTACGATTGCACTTATTTAGTGCAAGCCAGAGATTCCATTGCGTTAAATCAGGTTTACATTTTTGTCAACAACAGTGTTGCATTAACAAATTCAACGTAGTAGTACAATCTATTGAGTCATATTCTTTATACTGTGGTGATAGGCATGGTGACTAAAAAATCTAATTAGTCCCTCAGGTCAGTTAGATTTTTATTTTTTTTATAAATACACTTTTTTTTCTTTTGTTTGTGAAACAAATTACGAAGATATAGTGCTTAGAAGTTTCGAGTGACGTCACGTCTATATACGATACGATTTTTATGTACTTTTGATTGTCTATCTATGCCTATTAATCTTTTCCTATCCTACTAATATTATAAGCGTGAAAGTTTGTAGGTGAATAGATTTTGTAACTTTTCACGTAAAAACTACTGATGGGATTTGGATGAAATTTGGTACATAGATAGACAATTGTTTGGAAAAACACATAGGCTACTTTTTATGTCGGTAAAATATCGGGACCGCGAAATATGCGGGTGAAACCGCGGGGCGCTGCTCGTTTTTAATAATTTCAAAACCAAAAAGTAAGCGTCCCTTACTTTTTCCTAATCTAAGTACCTGACGGCTTAATTTTATAATTTTCATTCATTTGATTCATCCCAATTATATACTTCAACTTAACTCTTACCTTCTTTTACCATTTGCAAAAAAATAGACTTTTAAAAATTTAAGTTTAAGGTGGTCTATAGTGGCTATGGTAACTTAAAACGGTGAAGGAAAATATCGTGAGGAAAGCGGCATGTACCTAGAATCTTTCGAAGTCATGTGTCATCAACCAACCCGCACTGGGCCAGTGTGGTAGAGAAATTGACCCTCTCCTTACGATAGAAGGACCAGTCTCGCAGCAGTGGGAACATTTAGTGGGCTATTGTTTATGCTAGTGAATAGAACGTGCAATTTCACAATTCCGAGGTCGTAGGTTCAAACCCCGCGCCCTCACTTCTGAGTATTTTTTCTCAAGTGTAGATACAAGTCATCAACACCAGCTTTAACGACGAAGGAAAACAGCGTGAGGAAAATGGTTCCAAGAAAGACATTTTTCGTGAAACCGCACCGTTAGCCAACGCGAACTGGACTTGTGTGGTGGATTAAAGCCTTAACTTACTTCAATACTTTCATCAATAAAACCCAGAGTAGTCTTAGTAGTAGGACTTAACCTATTGGAGAAGGACTCGGGTAGTCGTAGTACCTAGTAGGAACAAGCAGTGGACTGCTTACTCGTATATTTAAGTTTGGTGATTTAAGACATTATCCGTTATACCTATTGATTGCAATTTTATCAAAGGTGTTCATTTTTTATGACAGATCTAGCCTTTGATAACGAATAAGTAAATAGATCAGGGTTTTCCGCACGGTTTCTTTGTACCAATCGTAAGCAGATGAGGTGTATGTTAGCTATGGCGACATAGTGATGTGCCGGGACAAAAGTATAACACTGCCAGACTTCCACAAGGGCGACAAGACAAGAGCGATTAGACCCGTGCTTTCGGTGTAAAGCATTTATTTTAAGTCTTTAAGTAATAAGTCTCTTTGGATCTAGTCTATTCATTAGTATATGGTATATTCTACAGGCCACAGGTACAGCCACAGGCTGAGAAAAAAAAGTATTTTATTTTTACCATTACCATTACCATTGTTCTAAAAAGTATTTTTAGAACAATGGTAACCTTATTTGAAATACTTACAGCTTGTGAAGTCGATGGGACAGTTCTGTACGTCCAACGGGTACAGGACGAAATCCATCTGACATTTGATGGTTATTGTGGCACTGTAAATAAAAAATATATTAGGCTTTGTGTACTACACAAACATATAAAAACCAAAAGTAATTTATTGTTTATTAGGTATTAGTATTAGTATTTTTTTGATAAAGGATGAGCCTGAACCTGAGCCTGAACTAAAAAAAGATTATTAAAAAATATTGTAAAAGTAGTTTTTCTTATATTACACAAACAAAAAATGACGAAAATATAGTGTTTAGAAATTTCGAGTGACGTCACGTTATGGTACGATTTTTGCGATAGAAGACATCAAACTTTCGGAATGGGGTATTGTGACGTCAACAGTCCCCATTCCGGATGTTTGATGATCTATATCTTTGTTAATTTTTGATAATTAGGTAAAACAAAAAATATGTGTCCCAAATTTCTCTATAATCTGCCCGACAAACTAATTAGAATGGTATATTTTTGACCTCATCCCAATTCCCACGACACAGCTCACTCTAGTGTGAGATTCAACGTTCACCAACTCAGTTTATTGTCTGCCTGTCTACCTTGTTTTTCAGTGTATTAGATTATTTTTTTAAGTAAAAAGGAACATTTTTAGTATTAGAATAAGCTACATCTGTACCTACATAGAGCCAGAAGTAATATTTTAGTTGATAAACTGGAACTCTACATTTCCCTGACGTAAAAAGAGGGTTGGTTAGTTTATAAGTCTGTATGTTATATATCCTGCTGCCTGTTACATCGTAGTTGAATGCGTCATTCATACTATCACAACCCTCTTCGTAAGTACCTAAGTATAGTCAGTAAGTTTAGTTCAACAGAGAGAGCCCTGAGAATATTGCGCAAGCTCAAAGTTGGTAGGGAGTAGCAGATATAATCTGAAGCCAACTGAAATGCCATAAAAAAATTGCAGTGAAAAGTAGGCACTGCCGATATAAGTGAAACTTATGACGTAGATTTTAGTAATAAACGGAACTAATGTTGCTTAATACGTCATATGTATAGCAACAGATACGCGACTGAAATAGTAATAACTTTAAAAAAAAATTAGGTGTCTGTAAAGTCTGTTGGTTTACGGGAGGTTTTCAATCTGAGGTTTACGGACTATAGTTTAACGTGACAATGTCATAACAAAACATTGACAGATGCGCCGCAAGCGCACAATGAGCGTAACGGGACATAACGGGACACTTTTTCGTCCATGCAGCCGGCGTTCATCGATTTATTAGACGTTGTCTAAATAGCATCTGATGTGATGCTTTTTAGGCTAAAATCCATTTTGGTCGAGATGGGTCATAGATTACATTTATTTGGGCGGATACTTATATACTTTAGTTTTGTCGTGGTGAAGAATTGATCTAAGAACTTAAGGTTTTGTTGAGAAAATCCGTATTTTCATTGAATATAATGCCGCTAGCTTAAAACGGTGAAGGAAAACATCGTGAGGTGAGGGTCATCGAACAACCCGCTCTGGGCTAGCGTTGTGGATTATGAACTTGCCTCTCCTTACGAGAGAAGGCCTCGAGTCTCAGCAGTGCCACGTTTATTTGGCTGTTTTTGTATTGAGGGTAAATACTCGTTGATTGAAGTCAAAGTCAAAGTTCTTCATTTATATTTTGAATAAATGTACAATTTACACGTCAATTTTAGAAAAATTGGTGACGATTCACAGGTTACACATAAATAGTGTGTACAAATTGAAAGAGGCTTACGACATGAACCTCTTGGACAATTGGATTAATTTGAATGAACCTTGAATTTGCTAATAAACAAACATTTCTAACCATGTTTTTTAGATCCGTTTTTGATCACTGTCGCTTTCCTTCACTTGCGCAATGGTAAGCGACAGTGTGCCGATGAACACTTACATAGAACATGTTCTAATCAATAAATAAGGTAACCGTACCCTATCATCTTATTAGGAAGCTAAAATCATACAAGTGAAAGTCAAAGGCAAACTTCGTATAGGAAACATTTGAAACAAAAGCAATATTTACCTCGAGCTATTTTAATTCGCATATAGCTCAGCTAATAAAACATGAATGTTTTATCAGTGAAATCGTTTCAGAGTATAGCATTTTTATTGGGTCGCTTTCATGTCGTCAAAATTTCCGGTAATAAAATATGACTTAATGGTCTGTTAACTGCGTGATTTTAAACGAAAACTAGACATTTTATACAATTGGTGCATTAAAACTGTTTTTGTAGCGTCTTCATTTTATCGTAGCATTATTATGAGCGTAGGTTTAATGCTCAGACAATGACGTAACGTTTCATTGTTTTCTCTCGAGGATCTATAATTAGTGTGATCTAATTAGTGAAATATCTTGAGTTACTTTCAACGAAAAAGTATTTCTTTGTAATTACAACATTTTTGTAAAGTAAATATCTTTCGCATCTGTCTATACCGAAATGTAAAAATCCGTAGGTATATTTCTTTTCATTCTACGGATGAATTATGCAAATTTACTAGTAATTTCACATTTAAATATATATTTTTTTTAATGGCATTCTACATATATTTTTTTAAATATAAATGGGTTCTGCAACAGCCGAGATTGAATCACTGTTACAATGAAAAATCGGTTCATATTTATATGTGCTGTTCCGCTATTTCCAAATTAGGTACTGTGTAACTGTGTTCGCCGTATTACTTTATTTCTATTGCTCATTCAATAAACACATTTAAGATTTATGTTAATCAAATAAAAATCATCGTACTCTTCGTGTCGAGGGATTATTATTCGGTATGACGCATGACATTGTGTATACCATTGTGTGAGAAAAAATTTCTTCATTAAACACTCGTATATTTTAGGAAAATACGAAAAATTAAAGAAATTGAAATGGACGAACCCAATACTGACTGAGACGGTGCTGTTGGAGTAGAGCCTCAACGAGGCCATCTCCTGTAGCACGGAGAGGATCCTCATGGTCTGGAGCTGCCAGATGTAAAGGTCTGGCGTCCAGAGAAGCTGGCGAAACTCCCACGGAAGGTCGATGAATGGGATGCCCTGGGGCAGGTGCAGTCGGGTGTCTACCCATCGCACTTGCAGGAACACGTCGAGTGTTATCTCCTGGAAACAGATTTACATTACTTTAATTTATTTCAAGCATTACACAAGGTTTCATCACGTTTTTTTTGGCGTTTTGGCAGCTTTATAACTGCTGTGGTCACGAAAAGACAGTGAGTGATATGAGGTCAAATTATATTAGTGCAAAAACTATGAATAATGTCTGTATATGGTCCAACAGTTTTTTTTTATGAATTTTGACAGAATGTGGTGCTTAGGGGTAGAGGTAGGCAACCTAGAGGATATCCGTTAGTTAAATGTCATATAACGCTTCTGGATTTTGTTTTAACTTTTATAGGTTTATAGGTTAATTTGTCATGAAATAACTACGTCCCGCGGTATGATCCGCGACTTAACATCCACTACCTGTAAAACCACTACCTGTGGAGATAAAACCTAAATTGTACGCGCCATTCCTTGATATGTACTTACTAATAATTTAATTTTATAGAGTTACAGAGATACGTGGAAATAAGTGTACACACTTAAAAATACATAAATGTCAGTCTTAATGATATTACTCATGGTATGATAAGGTAAGTAAAATAAATTATAGTGGTAGGACCTTAGATAAAGAATAAGTAAATAGATGATGTGTATGTTAGCCATGTAGCAATGTAACACTTCCACAAGAGCGACAAGACAAAAGACCGATCAAACCTGAGCTTTCGGTGTAAAACGTTTTTTCTAACTCTATTATGTAAACTGTTTAGGGTAGGACACTTTTACATATTTTTCTGCATTGAACAAGGAACTCTGTTTCAGTTTAAATACAATGTTTAATAGTAAGTGTACAAAAATATATTTGCAACTAATTTTTCATGTTGCCAAATAACTGAGCCAAAGTCTATAATACAAATCAACAAATATACGTATTTCGTGTACTCTCCTTACTTTTAATTTCAATGTAGTTTAAAACAACTATATATAGAACTAACTTCGTAAATAAAGTAAGTATCTAGAATTAGCAACATTCTGGCTAACTAGATTATGCGAATTTATCTTGTGTAATCACTAAATACATAATCCTCAACGGTGTTACTACCTTACTAAGACCTGTGTGTGTGGTGTGTGTGTGTTTAATTGGATTTTAACAAAATAAACATTAGATTAGCGGATTTTGGTTCAGTGGCACATAAATCACTGTGGAAGGATATATAGGTACTACGTACTTTCCTCTAGTTGGCGGGTAGCGCAAAAGTATATTGCATAGTAAAAAAAAAATAAAACAAGGCAGTATTTTATAGTAAGCAGCAGTTGCAAACTTTTTAATATTTTTGAACTATTTTAATTTGTTTTAGCGTAATATTACGATATTTTGTAAATAATACTTTGCATATTTAGTAAATATTTTAGAGTGCCCATATAAATGTTTATATTAAATTTATTAGCGATAAAAAGACAAGTTTTAAAATCATATTAGTAGGTCCGTGGAATATGACCTTGAAATTTAATTTGCTAGATCTCAAATGACTAAAGTGAATATAGAGATAGAGTGGAATATGTACCTTTGAATTTAATTTGTTAAATCTCAAATGAGATGAGTAAAGTTAATATAGAGATAGAGTGGAATATGACCTTGAAATTTAATTTGTTAGATTTCAAATGGGTATAGTTAATGTAGAGATCGAGTGGAATATGACCTTGGAATTTAATTTGTTAGATCTCAAATGAGTATAGTTAATGTAGAGATAGAGTGGAATATGACCTTGGAATTTAATTTGTTAGATCTCAAATGAGTATAGTTAATGTAGAGATAGAGTGGAATATGACCTTGGAATTTAATTTGTTAGATCTCAAATGAGTATAGTTAATGTAGAGATAGAGTGGAATATGACCTTGGAATTTAATTTGTTAGATTACAAATGAGTATAGTTAATGTAGAGATATACCAGTTATTAATAGAAAATCGTTACGATGTTCAATATTTTTGAATATTTATGTACTCAGCCATTACATATAACGTAATCCACAAAAATGAGGACATAAAATATGAAAAATGTCTTGTTCGATTGTAGATTTAACGGGTTTACCCATTGTAAGAAATGTAAAAATAAAGCTTTATTTATTAGTTAGTCGGTGAGTTAAAAATAACGTAATACAACTATATTTCTAGAGCTGGCAGTAAATTTTGTGTCAAATACCTATTTGAGGCAAACTGAAAACTTGTCTTATAGCTTTCTTGCCCGCTACTCACCAGCCAGCTATGTACCTCCGTATTGGGGTATAATATAATACAACAACAATAACCTACAGTTGTATCCTATTAGAATATACAAATTTTTGCCGCATTTTTGTCTATCTTATACCTTTAAACGAGCAATTCTTGTAGGTATATAGGTAGGTATATATATATAAATCTGAATCTCGGAAACGGCTCGAACGATTTTCATGAAATTATGTATACACTGCATATATTTTCATGTAATTAGACTGCAAAGTCTCGAACATCGCCGGAAAATTGCTAGCTTATCGGTTTTTTATCGGATTCACTTCGGAGAGTGTGCAACTGATTTGTACGATCTAATACCACCTTGCCCTTTTTCTATCGGAATGCTCGTAGCTCGAAAAAGCGACATCTTTTCATGGTTGATGTTCCAAAGACACGAACATAGAGATTTGACTCTACTTTTGTGATAAGAACGTCTAGGCTGTGGAATACGTTGCCTGAGAGGGGTTTTCCCGATAGTTACAATCTTTGTGTCTTCAAATCGAGAGTGAATCGGTTTCTTCAGGGTAAGCACGCTTCATCGTAGACCGCATCATCGTTTAACATCAGGCGAGATGGCGGTCAAGTGTAAACCTATTAAAGTAAAAAAAAAAATACAGGGGGTTTCGGGGACGATAAATCGATTTAGCTAGGTTTAATTTTTTTAAAACATCATTAGATTACATGCGCGTTTTTAGACAATGAAAAATGGTTACAGAAACATTAGAATGCGACGGTAAATTTCGCGACGACGCGCGACAGTATATTAGCTCAGTCGGGAAGATGGGCAGTTTTAATATGGTAGGTCCGGGTTCGAATCCAGCCGGCCGCCTTTCTTTTTTCAAGTTCATTTTTTTCAAATCGGTTTGTTTATAAATCACCGAGAAAAGCTCGGTCACCCAGGTACTATTGTCCTATCCGTCATGGTCGTAAAAGATCGCTTTAAGCGATTAGGCCGCCAATTAAAATGTCTAGCATACGATTTTCTTAAGTTCCTGTTGTAATTTTTTTGTGTTTTTATTATATGTGGCTTTAAATATAGAGTTTTCTTATCTTATCTTATAATAGGAGAGCTGTGTGACAAATTTTTAGCTTGCCTCAAATAAATACCTACCCAAAATTTGCTGCCTGCTCTCAGAATGTATGTAACTATAAATATAACACTTACTTCCTTATTTTCGTCCACTCCCGAAACCCGATTTACATGCAGTCCGATATATACTGTAGTGTTTTTCTCTGAAACAATTGAAAACTCACAATTAACAATGGAAACATCTAGAACTTTAGAATTCCCTGATTGCGTCATTTAGTTCGATAAGCAGTTCTGAAGAAGCATGTAGTAAACATCAGTTTTATGGTAGCTAGCGGAGATATCACGGATTTAAATGACAGTTTAGAACTATACAATGTAGGCAAATTGCAGGATCCATTTTAAACTCTCTAATTCTATGGCAAAATTGATTTTGTGGACTAGTGTCTAGTTTTATTAGAATATTAATTCGTGTGTTTAATAGTGTCTATGTTTGTTCTAGTTCTAAGTGTTTCTATGTATGTATCGAGTTGTAACGTACGAGTTATGTACGAGTATTTTAAATACTTATTTTAGTACTTTTTCAAATATTTGAAATATAAAATATCTAGGAGATAGAAATCTTCGAAGAGTCTGTTCGGGGAAGTACTAGGAATACTTTTGTTAGTTATTCTACCGCCAAGCAATAATATGCAAACATGAGTGTGTTGCAAATTGAAGGACAATGTTCCTAGTGCTACCTCAAAATTAAAATAAACAAACTAAGCAATGTGGTTACGGAAATAACAGAGGTAATCTGCCCGAAGTTTGGAGTGAAATTGGCTATTGACATTAGTAGTAGACATGTTCATCAGTAGGTAGTCGAGATCGCAATTTATTAGCAATTGCGACCACAATCCGCAAACACTTTCTCACTTGTTAGCTTGTAACATCTCTCGGCTATTTTAGAATTGACGTCGACAAAGATAATGAGTATATACTACTCTGTGTAAAAAGTATCGGGAATATGTCAATAAAAAGACCCGTGTAAAAGAGGTCGTTCTAATTTTTTTACTGCATGTTGGTAGCACTGATGGCACTGTACTGATTTAGCGCGCAAAGTTTGAGCGGGATCTGTCATTTAAGGTGACGCATTGATAAACTTGACCGGCCGCGGCCGTACCAGCGGCGGACGACATGGCTGGTCTATCGTACGTGGCGCTACGGACGGTGCGCGGCGAAACCTGTCTGCATCGCATTTATTTTAGATCTTAGCGGATCGGTTAAAAGTTGATAATCGCCTGGCACAGCGGATGATGTTGAAAACAGTGAGCGTAATTTTACTAATTTTTGACTGGGGTTTTATTTAATTACTCGTAATGTAAACATGACATAAAATAACTGCCTATGAAATAGAATAGCAGTCTGGCTATTTTATTCGTAAAAAATAGTAGGGTGTTGTCGCTGATAAATACAAGCATTTGAACTTTTTTGGTGAAAAGTTTGTACATTTTTTTTTAATAATTCTGACTATTTTCAAAAATTTTGTCCGGTTCACAAAATTATACAGGGTTTCTCCTTATCCTTACGATATTTTTAAAATTTGAATTATATCATTCGTTAGTGTTATACTATGCAATCAAAAGTACTCGTTTTCATGTTTCTTAGTTCAAGGCGTCGTCTTAATTTGTTTTTAACCCCCCGACCAAAAAAAGGGGTGTTATAAGTTTGACGTCGATAGACATCTCGTCTCGTCTGTCTGTCTGTCTGTCTGTCTGTCTATCTGTCTGTCTGTATGTCTGTCTGTCTGTCTGTCTATCTGTCTGTCTGTCTGTCTGTATGTCTGTCTGTCTGTCTGTCTGTCTGTCTGTCTGTGGCACCGTAGAGCTCAAACGGATGAGCCGATTTCTATGCGGTTTTTTTTATTTGAAATTTAATATCCGTGCTAAGCTATGTTTGGTTAATATCGATTCAAGATGGCGGACAAAATATTTCTTCACAACCTACCTCAATGTGGTATCAAATGAAAGGGATTGGCTAGTAGAATACTATACACTATAATAAATTTCAAATCCAAGATGGCCGCCACCACAAAATGGCGAATTCTATAATTTTTTTCACTACTACCTCAATATGGGTATCAAACGAAAGGGCTTGACTAGTAGAATACTTTTCACTATGACAAATTTCAAATCCAAGATGGCCGCTACCGCATAATGGCGAATTACATTTCTTTTTTCACAACTCCCTCAATATGGGTGTCAATTGAAAGGGCTTGACTAGTATAATGTTGTACAGATAACAAATCCAAGGTAGTCGGGGGTTAATCAAAATTTTTAATTTTGTTCTTGTAAACTACAGTTTTTTGTTGGTCATAGTTTTGAGTTTTCGGCGAATTTTACAATGGAAAATATTGTAGAACAAAGAGTGTGCCTTAAATTTTGTGTTTCGAATGATATTTCATGTGGTGAATCACTAAAAATGTTGCGAAATACCTACGGCGAATCGTGTATATCAAAAACAAGGGCTTATGAATGGTATAAGGCTTTTAAAGAAGGCGGAGAAGTAGTAGTAGACTTGCCTCGTTCTGGTAGACCTTCAACCGCTACGACCAAAGGAAACATCGACAGAATCAAGAAGCTAGTGCTCGAAAATCGACGTATGAGTCTGAGAGAGTTGGCTAGTGAGGTGAACATATCTTCTAAGTCCGTCCACAACATTCTCATTGATATTTTAGGCATGAAACGCATCGCCGCTCGACTAGTTCCAAAAGAGCTCAATTTTGTTCAAAAACCGCAGCGAAAGCATGTCGCTGAAGCCATGGCTTCCCGAGCTTCTACGGATCCGACCTTTATGAAACGTATAATAACTAGCGATGAGACATGGGTTTATGAGTACGACATGCAAACAAGCCAACAGTCTTCAGAATGGCGTCTCGAACACGAGCCGAAACCAAAAAAACCGCGGCAAAGTCGTTCCAAAATCAAGGTGATGCTGACAGTTTTTTTGACTACCGTGGTGTGGTTCACTCCGAATTCCTTCCAGAGGGAGAAACAGTGAATAAAGAATATTATTTAGGCGTCATGAAGCGTTTGCGTGAGAGTATCCGCCGAAAACGTCCAGATTTGTGGCAACACAACTCATGGATGCTGCACCATGATAATGCACCATCAGACACAGTCATTATAGTGAATGAGTTTTTAGCGAAAAATTCAACAAAAGTTCTCGAACAAGCACCGTATTCACCTGATATGGCTCCGTCTGACTTTTTTATTTCCCAAGTTAAAATTACCACTTCGAGGAAAACTTTTTGAGTCGATAGAAGCCATAAAAGAAAATTCACTGAATGAGCTAAAGGCAATACCGCAAATAGCCTATGAAAAATGTATGGAAGACTGGGTGAAGCGTTGGAGATGTTGTATTGCAAGCGATGGGGCCTACTTTGAAGGCGATAAAATAAATTTAGATGAATAATTTGTATTTTTTGTTTTATTGACAAATTCCCGATATTTAGTACACAGAATGTAATGTGTACATTCTTATTAAATTACATACTCTGTAGTGTTGGTTGCTGTGTTCTAGCGGTCCGCACAAAAACGGCTGACGGTCCGCGGACCACGTTTCAACTTTGGCCTTGCAACCTGAATGTGTTGTTGGGAGAGGTGGTTTTATTTTAGAACCCACGTATTTTACAACTATTATTATGTAACTTTTTATAGTGGAAAATACAACTTTCAAAAGATATAATTCAATCAGCCAGTTGCAAAATTTGCAGCTGCTTGGCCGAGAGTTATTTTGGACTGTTTATCCATTGAAAGGTATCCAGAGATTTAGAAGCTTTTACGCTCCCATGATTTATTTGCGATAGGCAAGCTTAGTGACAAAGCCCATTTGTCTGTGGTCTCTCCCAATTTGTGGAGGATCGTAACATAATTTTTGCATTCGTGTTTCTAAGCAGTAAGCGTCGAGACTGGCTTCCTCACGTGATTTTAACTTTTTTACTACTGTGCTATTTTTACATTGTCTCTGAATGACACTATATTTTAATTCAAGATTTTTTGCCGTCTATTCTTTTGATGTTTCATTTTCCTTGACTTTATTTCTTCTAGAAAACTGTTTTCCTTGCTTTATGTAGAACTTTTTTACACAGTTCGCCAGGAGAAGTAATATTATACACTAGATGTCCGGCTTCGCCCATGGTACATTATATAACACACTCATCGTGATTCCGTACATATCCAACGGTGAAAGAATGACTGAAATCGGTTCAGTCGTTCCTGATAATATCGCTTTCAAACAAAAGACCTTTTTAGCTACATGCTATGCCACCCGTCGGAAATTGGTCGTACTAACTCAGATTTAGAAACAAATTTGATTAGCAAAGGTCACAGATTAAACACCTCGCAAAGGTTTATATTCAATGACCCAATCTTAGATACATGCTGTCATGTCAAAGCACGCTACGAAAACACTCAAAAAGGAATATTTTCCCCCGTTCTTGTTACATTCTTGATTCCACAGATTTCTAAACAGATGAAACCTTCGTGAACGACACTGTGAGGCCAGTCATTAGTTATGTATGCGTGACAGCTCTCACCGACGTTGTCAAATTACTCACGTTGATGTGCGTGTAATGTTCCCAGTCTTAAGAAAAAAGTCCCACTATTGTTGTCTTAAGCTTTGGAAATTTTCACGTATAATAAACACATAAAACATTATTTTAAAATAATTTATTATTACACCGATAATATATAATGCAAGGATTTCTTGTTAATAACAAGAAATCTTATTTCCATTTTATGAAGTTAAGAATTTTGATTTTACATGCAACCAAAAATCAACTTGAATCGCAAATATTAATTAGTATGATTTGCTCGCTTAGATAGTTTAAACAAAAACCAGAACAATCATCTTTACCACCAAAACTAGTTTTGATAAAATGCATATGGGCCTACCTTTTATAGGGCCAAACAACAACTAAAAAAAAAAGAAACAAATAATCGTATAAACGATTCACTAACGCTTCACTTTTTTTTTTTTACAAAACCTCACTTTTAAACCAAGTAATCGTATAATATTAAAAAACTGCTACTATCAAATGATAATATTCTGAGACCTACAGCTGGTATTATATAAAATTCTATTCTACTCGTATAATATTATTATAATGTAAGCATTATGTATTTTTGAAAACTCCACAGAACATACAAGTATTAAAAACTCGCTTCATAACTACAGTTTTCATCAACACTATTAGTAATTTTACTAACACTAGTAACGGCGTGGATCACTACTAGGGATCAATTTACATTATATATAAAAAAAAATTGGTTGCCTGTGAAGTCACTTTCACTTGAAAACACATTATGCATCTGATAGGTAAAGGGTTAAAACATCGATGGGTAACACCGTGAGATACAGAGGATCCTAAACACGAAAGCACGAAAAAACTACTGAGGGGATTTATATGAAAGTTGGTACACATATAGATAAATGCCTGGAATTATACATAGGCTATTTTTTATCCCGGGAAAATGACGGGCTTGGTAAATACGTAGGTAAAACCGCGAGGCACTGCTAGTCATAGATCGAGAGAGGCGTTCACTTTAATACTAAGTTAAACTTATTTTAGGCTCAATATTTCCACTATCACGGTATCATCCACTTAGCGGCGGATATTATTCAGCAGAATCGCTCTGGGCTGGACCGGCAAACCTGCCATTAGTCCACGTCAAGGGCCGAGGCTCTTAATTGTACGATAGATTGTAAACAGCTATGTTCTCATAAGTTTTGCTAGGTATAAATTAGCTGGTTTATTATGATGGTGTAGTGGTATTATCGTACATATTGTGTACAGGCAGTGCTACGAGGTTTTACCCACTTAGGCCCCGTTCCTGTAATTTTTCAGGATAATATGTTCTAAACCAACTTTACAGACACCCAATTTTTTTTAATTTTTATGGGTGAATCTATAGAAAAAGTTGCTCGATAGGGACTTTGATGTCACATCATCATCATAATCACTTCATACTCGTCTACTGCTGGAAACAGGCCTCTTCCATAATCACTTCGTAAATTGTTACTCCATTTAGTTTCAACCTATCATCTATCAACCATGCCTACCTTTCAAAAAAGATATTACTAGTTGCTACTGTGTAACTTAGTACCTACCTATATAATTGTACAAAAATCGTGGAGTAATAAAGTCTCATATCTATTATAGGAATTGCTTAAATGTAGGTATTTATTACACAACTACAATCTAACTGTATTTCAAATTTCAACCCGGTCCGTTTAGAAGTTCCAAAGTAATTGAGTAACCAATACCCCATCATCCAAACTTAGACATTTTATTAATATGTATTAGTCATGTGCACAACATTGTCGTTCACACCATATTTCTATCTTCACCATTACTCAATATTACCAGAAGAAGGCCATCCATAGTCGGCCAAACGCAGGTGTGGAGACTGCTAAATTTGCGTCTGGCTCCCAACCTTCCTTTTAGATTATGTCCAGGTTTAAGTCATTCAGTATTAAGACGTCTTGGAGTAAAGTGTTCTAGCCAATAAATCTTTGGTTGTTTAAAAAAAATACTTTCGCATTATCTCTGTCTATGTCCATCTATGTATATGCTCGCCGAAAGCATTTTTTTTCAAATTTGATTTATTCAATAGGAAACAATCTTATCAACAAAACAAGTTTCTCAGACCACTACATGACATGAGTGTCTTACTTGATTTAATTCTCTCTAAAGTTAAATGAGCTGCTTTGTGTAGTAGATGTGCTGAATCGATTATTTCGTCAATCGAATTAATCGATAATTTTTGTTATGACTATAAATTATGTATATGACAAATCAGAAAAATTTGTTTATTTGTATTATAAGGTCTACGGATACGATTCTTAAGTGTCTGTAATCTTTCATACCCATATTATGTTGAGAAACTTACTTTTCCTTCAAAATAAAAAGGATTTCCAAAGATATCCAAATAAAAATGCTGCTAAACATTATGTTCCGTAATGACACTGAGGATTGCCCAAATGAGTATTCACCATTTAAATAAACATATTTGTCAATTTTTCAATTATTTGTCTTTACATATATGATCTTAATTAAACCGTTAAATACGTTACTAGTAGGTAGGTATTAGATGGATACAAATACAAATACAAAAATCTTTATTGCTGTTTGCAGGTAAGATAAGGTGATACAAAACATTTAAATAATTGATCCATACAAACTGGCCTCTTCTTTTTTAATTGCATTTGGCAGCTTATTATATAGAAGAGGAGCCATACAAAAAATCCTCATAATCTTTTTCTTGCGTTTGCCTATGAGCAGCCTACACTTATCACGTCAGTTCCGTTCCACTTTGTCACTCAAGAGAGGAAAATAATGAGGGTTATTCCTAACAAAACACATAACTTCAAAAACATACAGGCTTGGAAGGGTTAAGATTTGGTTGTCTATGAATACCTGTGTGCTATCTGTCACTGCAACCCGCACATAGCACGAATGCATCGTTTTTGTGCTTTGAAAGCGAAGCCTGTATCCGTTGAGTTGCCTCAAAAAATTATACCATATCTCAAGACTGATGCCACTAATCCATGGTAAGATGTAAGAAGAGTCTCTTTTTTTACCACTGGAGCAAGCCTATGCAGAGCATATGCCGAGCTAGCAAGCTTCTTGCAGAGAATCTCAACATGTGCCTTCCAATTCAATTTCATGTCTATTGTCAGGCCCAAAAATTTTGTTGTAGTTACTTCTGCAATTTCGTTACCTTGATAATTTATGTTTCTGTTATTTAAGTCATTTTTTGTTTGTGTAAATTGTATTAAATTGGTTTTATTTAAATTAATTTTCAAGTTATTAATGTTCAACCAGTGGATAGATGAATTTAGTGCAGCATTGATATTTTCATCATAATTAGCTTTATCTTGGCAGGCTATTGTAATCGTGCTGTCATCTGCAAATAGTGACATTGGATGTTCAATTACTTTAGGAAAATCATTTATGTAGACAATAAATTGAAACGGTCCCCACACACTACCCTGCGGCACACCAAATTTAACAGTTGTTTCTTTAGAGGTAAACATTTCTTCCTGTTTAGTTTTAGTATTAATCTTTGTAATTTTAGTTACTTGCCTTCTGTCTGTTAGGTAAGATTTTACTAAGTCAAGCACATTACCTCTAACCCCATAGGCTTCAAATTTACTTAGAAGAACATCATGGTTGACATAGTCAAATGCCTGAGTCATATCGTAATAAATGGTACATATAGCATTGTTATTATCAACATTTTTCATTACATTGTTAAGAAAATCACATATTTATCAATATTTATTGTTTTATTCTGTCTAAAACCTTTTTGCTTTTTTGCTCATCACAAAGTATATATATAAATTATATAAATATAGATAGTAATAAAGAAAGTAGTAAAGATATATAGATAACTCTTTATTGTGACACAAAAATTACAGTAGAACACTTATGAACTAGTACCACACATGGCGGCCTTATTGCTTAGAGCAATCTCTTCCAGGCAACCAGGTATTGTTAACAACAATATGTAGCAGCCGAAGTACTAAGACTAGTGTCCAAGGGCGGATCTTCGATTCCCAGCTAGTGCAAATATTTGTGTGATAAATTCTAATATTTGCATTGTGTCTGTGTTTGTATGTATAATACCTACATATATATTTCTTTACTTATTTATGTTTATGAAACCGGTAATCTGTTTTTAGTTTTTAAGCGGTTACTACCTCTACGGTTCAACTTCCGTTGGTTTTATTTATATATAATCTGTCTTAACTCGATTAATTATCATCTCGGAACTGCATCCGTATGAATCGTATGACGTAAATTGCATCAGGTCGATCGATGCTATTTCAGACCCGATGAAAAACAGAGCTAAATGTGTATCTATCTACATTTCTGTTTCTCGGTCAGTGACTTTCAGTTGCTTTCAGTGTGTTCCCACACCATATTTAGATTAGATTCTATAAAGAGGCTAAAGAGGCTGTCGAAACACTAATATTCGTCTTCCTCCGCCTATATTCCTATAACGGAATTGTGCATGCCCCAGAAAATGCAAATAATACATTTGTATGAAAAAGTAAAATTTTAATATCGAACTCGAGTACCTACGAGTCGAGTCGAATAGTCAACTCAACTTATTTTTAGGCTAAAACTGTTCAACCGATTTCGTTAAAATTTCAACAAAATCACGTGAAAAGTATACAAAACGTTTGAAACAAAACTAAAATAATTGTCCAAATCGGCATCAAGTTAGTAGTCGCTGATTTCGACGAATAGAACACCTCTTTTTTTAATTCTGGGTACGTGCAATTTCAAAGTAGGTATTAGGTTCGACGTGATTGAGCAAGAAACATTCCCGTTTATAGTATTAGCTTTATACTGTGGTATTAGAAAGTAGGATAAATTCAACTTTGAACTGATTTGATGTCAGTTGGTTTTAGACGGCATCTACTGTCTTCTGAATTTTGGGCTTGTGCGGACTATGTAGGGCCCAAGTAATTTAAACATACTAACTATTTATATGCGTATTTAAGCACACACATAGAACAGTTTTGAAATGACAAAAAGCCAAGGTTCCTATTATTATTACAAAAGGTAATATTACATTTTCTGTCCGATGACCAAATAACTGGCAGATGACGAAATAAACATTCTAGAAGGCGGTTGTGAAATTAGGCGCAGAAACTTCAGTAGCAAAATTAAAAATGCGCGGGAGTCCTCAAGACGAAACCTCGCTTTTCTACCATCTAACAATAGCCTTGCCTGTATTTACCTGTTGTTAAGGCATGTGATAAAATGAAATACATTTATGTATAATCTACTAGCGGCGCCCTGCTGTTTTGACCGTGTGGTTGTGCATTTATTTATTATACCAAGTTATAATCTAACCGTAATCTATATTGAAACTTTGAAACCTGATTTTTTCAGGAGTTACTACAACGTGATTGAGCAGCAACCATCAA
Organism: Ectropis grisescens; assembly: GCA_017562165.1. Lineage (NCBI taxonomy): Eukaryota > Metazoa > Arthropoda > Insecta > Lepidoptera > Geometridae > Ectropis > Ectropis grisescens. The sequence continues at coordinate 20,482,509 of CM029776.1, forward strand.
AACTGTATTTTAAAAAAAAAACCTAATGTGTAATTTCATAAGATATTTTATTAGACGATAGATCCTTCCGTGTGACCCCCTGTATTACTTTTGTACTCTTAGGGTCGGTACAATCTGATGGAAAATGCGTCGAGCATATCCTCGGTTGCACTAACGCATCATCGGTTGAATGTGAAAGGTTGGATGTTTTGTTATATTTCACTGTTCTAGTGTTACGCGACCGCGGCGCATTTTCTGTCATAATTTATTATGTACCGACCTTTAGATAATGGTTTGCAACCGTCCTTAAGTTCAAATTAGTTTATACTAGCGATCCGCGCCGGCTTCATACGGGTGCAATGCTGATACTAAATATAAGTACTAATAAAAATGGTTATTGTGGGTAAGATATAGACATATACCTCTTGAATGGGTACAATATTGCTGTACATTATTTTGGTCTAGCTCATAGGGTTTAGCCAGCGTTTGCAGTGTAAGCGCAAAAAATATGTTTATTTATGACATTACACTAGAAAAAATTAAAATTATCAGTGTTCTGCTATTTTATGCACGTATTATATAAATAAACCTTCCTATTGAATTACTATCTCTACTAAAAACTCGCATCAAAAACTGTTTGATGGTTTTAAAGATCTAAGCATATATAGGGACGAACAGACGCGGGAAGTGACTTTGTTTTATATTATGTAGTGATGATGAAGTGGGTAGACTTACGAGGAGGGACGTTTCTGCTGTAGTTTGTTGGGATCTGGTACGCGTGTTGGTCCATGTACAGGATCTGGCTGGAAGAAACGGAAGAGTCATTAGACACCAACGTATGAGACAGTATAAATCAAGTATTATGTTCTGTAGTAGTAGGATCAACGAGCTAACATATTTATTTGTACTTTATCTAAGAGCAGGACTCTTTGCAAAGTTCGCCTAGGGAAATATCATATAATATGTGAAAACGTCACTGTGTTCCGGTTTCAAGGGAAATGTTTCCAGAGGAATCACATTTCTGGGTGACGAGCGCAGTACAGTGCTAGGTAGTGATTTGGATTCTCGGAAGCGGGCGTGTTGCTTACCATCAGTCACATGTTCTGTTCGTCTCGCCACTCTTTACTATTATAAAAAAAAGAAAGATAACGTAAACACCTCTTGCATCTCAACTATTTCCATAGTTTAAGTTTTAATTAAGTTTAAGTTTTAAGAAGAGATCTATTAGCGATGTCCTATCGATTTTTGTGATCAAAATATTTTGCATTTTAAGTTTATTTCCAATTTTCTGTGATCAAAACGTTGTTTTGTATCGTGTTGAGTCGGATTTAAATTACGTTGCCATATCATGCTGTGTAGGGTAAGTGTTCAAGTGTCAGGTAGGACACAGTTTGCTTGTATAAAACTAAAGACTGACTTATATGTACATTAAGAGTAAATTGATTAAATTAGATAATACAAGTCACAGTCAAATTAAAATATCACTCACAAACGGCAGAAGCGGCAAACACGCTTCTACTATGGCGATGCAAAATCAGGTGACGTCTCCTGATTTAGTCTCAGTCGCAACAAGGAGTTGTGTACGTTCGCTGACAATTGTGTACGTTCGCTGACAATTCAATTTTCTAATTTTTCAAACAAATTTTCGCCACGTTATGTTGTCTTTAGATTATAGCATACCTCATCTTCGTTTCTTTAATTATATCGATGCTCACAAATGAAATAGGTAAACGTTGTTTAGAATGATACGTAATACAATACTTAGTTACGATAGGTAAGCTAGGCACCTTTTGGGTTTACTACAGGTAATCTGTAGTCTGTATAACCCTGTGTGATTCAAAGTACATATATCATTACCCATCAAATTATTATAACCACTGTGAGAAAGTAAGACAATGTGAATGGATTTGATAACTCGTTTTCTTTGAAACGAATATAGGTAATTTCACACTTGAAACTATCTAGAGTTCTAGAGTACACTTTAGACGTAGGTAGAGAGATCGTTATCAAAATCATAATTTACTTTTGAACTACATTGATAAGCAAAATTTAGGTTAGTTTAATGTTTTAATATCATTTAGAGGAAACGCCGATTTTGCTAATTGTGTTTATGCGATGTAAGCGTTTCATATACTTTTAGGCTACATTTTATGCAAAAATTGTATGGTTTTATAACGTTTATAGCTTTGTTATTACTCTCTTTCTCTTTTCATTTGAATAAACGAGAGAGCAATATACGATGCATTTTAATAATTAAAGCATTTAGTTCCCCGGACGGTGTCTGGTCGCCAGTGATGAATACTACTGAAACTGAATGGGTAACAATTTGAAAGGCGGCATTGGAATTATACAAATACCTAATTTTATACCCACAACTTTTTATAGTCCGATACTTTCATAATCATCATCATCAACCGCAAGACGTCCACTGCTGAACATAGGCCTCCCCCCTAGATTTTCACAACAAATGGTCCAACGCAACCTGCAACCGGCGGTTTCCAGAGACCTTTGTGAGGTCACCTGTCCATGGAGTGGGACGCCATCCAACACTGTGCCTTCCGGTTCGTGGTCGCCACTCGAAAACCTTTATTCCCCTTCGGTTGTCAGTTCTGCGAGAGATGTGGCCTGCCCATTTCCACTTCAGCTTGCTTACTCTTTGAGTCAGACACCACAGTAGGATAAGTAAAAATAGAAATAAACAAACTATAACATTTTCGTACAAAAAATTAAACCGACTTCAAAACCACAAATAGGCACTCAAAAGCGAAAAATAAACTAAACTCATTATTATAAGTGCTACTCACTCATCTATTTGAAGTCGGTACGGCACGAAAATAGTTTATTTTACCCTTTTTAGTGTGAAACAAGTTTTTATTAATCCAAATGGATTTTTTCACACAATTTCGTATTGATAGGATCGAGTCTCATAACTTTTGTGAAATCTACAACTACGTCATCCAGAAAATTGTACGCAAATTTTAGTTTATGGTTTATATTTCAAAAACCACCGATTTTCGACCGACCGAACCGACCGAACCGACCGACCGACCGATTTCGATAATACATATTTATATCACAAACCCATCTGAACACAAAAAGAAATTTTAAAACCGATGCAGGGGTTCTCGAGAAATCAGGTAACATACATAAAAAAAAATAGGGATCGAATTGATAACCTCCTCCTTTTTTTGGAAGTCGGTTAATAATACCTAATTAGCCATGGGAACTTGTGGAAGCCAGATAGCTGATATCATTGAAATCATACTAACATTATAAACTAGGAGCATCCCGCGGTTCTTCCCGCGTAGTTCATTTCCCGGTATAAAAAGTAGCCTGTTTGTTTTCCAGACTATAATCTAACCGTGTTTAAAATTTTGACCAAATCATTTAACATCAATCACGTTACGATGTGACTGAGCAACGAACATCCCAATATTGACATTATTTATAACATTACTAGGATGCGGATTTTGGATGCTTCCGTAGATCCAGTGTCGATTGAGGCACGATAATAGTCGAAAATAGGTACAAACCAGGCGCGGATCCAGGGGGTAGTCTTGGGGTCATGGGCTGGGTTCAGTACCTAGGTGGACCACTGATTTAAATGCATGCATGCACTTATCGCGCAGTTTTATGACCACAACTATGTGACCCCGTGATCCCCCCTGGAACAATGTGACACCCCCTGCCAAAGCTGGATCCCCTTGAAACCAACGTAGTGCCACAGGGATATTCGGCTTTACACAGCGCAGCTTTTAACCTCGTCCTGCGCCTGGTGACTTGTGAATCTAAGCAAGATTCGTTTTATCGCCTATCAACAGGGTATTTAATCTGTGGTTACAAATAACGTTTATCTGCCAATGACTTCTAACCAGCATGTGTGCAAACTACGTAAGTGGATACCAATGTTACACACACTTATACACAGCTATTCTCTATATTAGTGTTCTAATATTGTATTTGAGTAGAGCTACACCTATTTATTTTGCAACACTCCTTAATCCTAATAATGGATTTAATCTCTTAATAGTTTCACATGTATTGTTTGTCTTGTGGGCTGTTCTTGGAACATCGTATTGTTTCTGTTGTTAATCAAGTGCTTTAGGACAATATTATTCTGTAACTCGAGCATCGTAAAGGTCAAACTTATTAGGTTTCAAAAATATGTACACGCAATGTAGCAGAATATTAAGCAAACATATTCAAACATAATGAACATAATGTTAGTTTTTAAGTAAAATAAGCATTAGCTAAATAGAAATATTTTCTTGAAGGTATGCCATATGCCAAGAAGGTATCATTGAATGTACTTATGTATTAAAATTTAAGGAAAAAAATTGAAAATTTTAGCGTATTTTTTGTCCTAAAACTGACAATGAAAGCATCTCCAGAGCTAACGCGACCTGTATTGACTGACAATACAATATCGTATTGTCCACCTGGAGGTCTCATCAAAAATCAATAGTAAAAGTCACAGTCGTCGTATTAATTTATGTAGGTAACATATACCTATACCTATATCTTACTTCTGGGGGATTATGCCACTTTTCTTATCGAAAACAGATTAGCATTTGACCGCCACCTCGCTTGTTTTATTAATCGACGCGTCGCGACGGCGCGTTCCACGACGGAGCGCTCTAACCCAGCAAAACCAATTCACTCTAGGCTTCAACACTCTGACTATATGCATCAAGTAATACCTACTCAGGCAGCGCCTTCAAAAGTATAGAAGTTTTTATTACGAAAGTGTAGTCAAATATCTTTATTCGTTAGTTTCAGTACCTTTAAATAAATAAATATGAGTGGACATTTCACACACAACACCTTGTACTATGGAAGCCAGATAGCTGATATAATAGTTCATCATCATCATCATCAACCGCAAAACGTCCACTGCTGAACATAGGCCTCCCCCTAGATTTCCACAACGAACGGTCCTGCGCAACCTGCAACCAGCGGTTTCCAGCGACCTTTGTGCGGTCATCTGTCCATCTAATGGGAGGAAATCTAACACTGCGTCTTCAGGTTCGTGGTCGCCACTCGAGAACCTTTCTTCCCCATCGGTTGTCAGTTCTGCGAGCGATGTGGCCTACCCATTGCTACTTCAGCTTGCTTACTTTTTGAGCTTTGTCGGCCACTTTCGTTTTTTTGCGAATATCCTCATTAAGGATTTTGTCGCGCAAAGAGACTCCGAGCATAGCTCTCTCCATAGCTCGCTGTGTGACTTTGAGCTTCGTTATGAGGCCCACAGTGAAGGACCACGTCTCAGTTCCATAAGACATCACTGGCAACACGCACTGGTTAAAGACTTTCGTCTTTAGGCGTTGGGGTATTTTGGACTCATAGATGTGCCGAAGTTTCCCGAACACTACCCGCCCGAGTTGGATCCTTCGCTGGACTTCTTTGTCTTTGTTTTGGTCTTTGTTGTTGGGATGTAAGGGGGAAGCGCTAAACATCTAGCTTCCCCAAATGTCAACATCTCCTGCGCGTGGTACACCCTGCTGCCAACTAACGAGGCTCTGACGACCGAACCAATGGCAGTATATCCATTTAAAAGCCAGTCCTAAATTGACCAGGCCGATGACGGGCAGCGGCGTCATCGGTGCGAAGGACTGGCTCCGCGGTCACCAACCCGCCTGCCAAGCGTGGTGACTATGACAAACACCCCTCTATGAATAACACATACAGGATATAATACTTACATATTTTTAAATACATACTTATTATATATAGAAAACACTTTCGAACGTTAACCATGGAACGATATCACTTTGTGGAGCTACGATTGAAAAAAAGAAAAAGTGGTATTATATTTATAGGTAGACTTTCGATGCATGCCAGACGAGCGGCACACTCCTTGAAATATATCCAATAAAAAACCGATGACCTTGACACCTTGCGATGATGTTAAGTTTTGACTGGCCATCGTTTTAAAAGAATAGGTCTCCGGCTTGAACTATTCCTACACGTATCTGTTACATTTACACAATCGATACACGTAAATAGAATCTTGCGATCAATTGAAGACGGTTTATGTAACCGTGTTTACAGCAACCCAATAAGGGATGCGCCGGCATTCTGGCAAGCCATACAAATGATAATATCCACGCTTATAACCCGCTGGAAAAATAATGCGGAAGGTAGAATATACATGTGCTCAGCTTGTGATATCAGGTGCACGTGTGTGCCTTTATCAGGTTCGATTGGATTTGTTTTCTTAACTATATAAGAAGTATAAGCTTAATAGCAATGAATAAGAAGTCTATCCTACATAATACACAAGATAGATAGCCGTATTTCAATTTTTTATTGGCAGAGCCTTTATTATAGTCTAAGATCCCGCTATACAACGACCTTCACCGAGCTGATTATTGGATGAAAAGTGTTTTACATTTAATTTTATATGTCAACAAATAAATATTGCAAATGGGTTGCCTAAAAAAATTCAGTCCAGAATATGATTAATTAACAATTAAAATATTTTTTTTTAATATTTCACTTAAATTGATTAAATTTTAGAAAAAACTATATACCATACCTTATTATTTTGGCTTTACTCAGTGCTTACGAAATATCATTACGAAATTCAACCCCTAAGGGAGTGTAGTTTTTTCTAAAATTCATGAAAATGAAATATTTAAAAAAAAAAACTTTTAATTGTTAATGAATCATATTCTGGACTGAAATTTTTTAGGCAACCCATTTGCAATATATTTGGTGACATATTAAATTACATATAAAACACTTTTCATCCAATAATCAGCTCGGTGAAGGTCGTTGTATAGCGGGATCTCCTACTATTACGTATATTGGTAGGTTCTGACTTTTCCAAACATTATTTTCCATTCTAAAGTTGCCTCGAAAAGATTGCTTTCAGCAATAAGGTTGACAACTGTCGCACTAATTTACAAATAAACGTATTTTTTTTTCTGTGTTCGGTATTCGTTTTTTTAGTATGCCACTCAAGAGTGTCTAGCTAAGTTACACTACATGTTATTATCTAATTAATTACGCTAAGCACATCTGAATGCTCCATGGAGCGATGAAATTAAAGAGATAATTGAGCTCACCACCAGTCGAGAGCGTGTTGACTATGCTGGCGTAGTTCCCAAACTATATACATAATATGTCTACCGTAGTTTTTGTGTGAAAGAGCAACAAACATACTCAACAACTTCCGCATCTATACAAATATATTATAAAGCTAAAAAGCTAGTTTGTTTGAAGGCGCTAATTTCAGGAACTGATTGCACTGATTTCAAAAGTTTACCGTGGGATATTTACGTGATCCCTGAGTCCTATAGGCTATATAAATTACACACCATGGGCGAAGCCGGGGCGAAGCGCTAGTTCATAATATTACTAGTAGTAGGATTGATTTTGAGAAAATGAAAGAGTGTGGTTAACAATGTCATAAAACGTGTCGATGAGCGATAAGACCCCCTTTATAATTATAATAGACTGCAGGCCCGTGAACAAAATGTATGGGTCAAAGGAATCACCAGGTGTCCTATGTAGGATGATAGAAGGGTATAAAATAATAAGATTGGGCACTATACCGTCACTTAAAAGCTGTCCAACTGAGTGCAGGTGAAGATAGGAGGCTACAAATCTCGATCGTTTGTCCTTGTCACGTGATTTTTGTACGGCGCGCCGTACAAAAATCACAAGAGGTGATGAAACTATAAAAATTGTAAATTTTATTTTTTTTATTGTTATTTTGTGGAAGAATTCATGATTTTCCGACGATTTCAGGATAAATTTGGTAATTTTATTATGTACGGCATTGGGTCCATGCAGTTTCAATACCTCATCTAGTCCATTATTCAGCAATGCCGTACAAAAATCATGTGACAAGGAGAATTGATCAAGATTTGCAACCCCTTATCTTCACCTGCACTCAGTTGGACAGCTTTCAAGTGACGGTGTAGTGCTCAATCTTATTCTTTTATAACCTTCTATCATCCTACATAGGTCATACCTACACCTCCTGGTGGTTCATTTCACCCATAACTTTTGTTCACGGTCCTGTAATCTATAATTTCCTTTAAGCCCTTCAAGTATAGTCCTATCAAACGAACATTTACGAATAAAGACTTTCCTTGAAATAATAAAATGTAATGCATGCATATATAACACTAACATTCTCACGTTAACCTTGTGTGCAATAATTATCGACTAACCCGCAGTAAACAGAAGGTTAGCTGTAAAGGGTGGTTGGTCAGTTTCAACGTTACAGGAAATACACACAAAAATAGAACAATTATTATTATACGTGCGGGTGAAGACAATATTAACACGAAACCCTTGAAAAATTACTGTGCATGTATGCGGGTGCTATAAATAGGTCCATGTGAATTTTAGTATGATGCTCATTATAGATTCTTTTAAGTTACCACGGCTGTTCACTTTACTAGTATTATGAATTCCGGATTATTTACCGTGGGAGCTCCCGATATTTCGACGCAGTGTTATGCACTATATTTATAGCTAAATACTATTTAACCACGGCAAATATCCCCTGATTATTGCTAGTGTGACGGTCATACTTTTTTCTTATTTTTATAACATACAGTGACGGGACGAGCAACACGTGGTCCTGATGGAAACCAACATGATCACACATAACGAGTTCATATTAAAATCTACGAGGCGCACTGCGCTTGTCACCAAGAGATGTAAAGATGGTTCATGTCTTTGCCCTGTAATTTCTTCGTTAATATTGAACCCTTCGAACTGGAATACAGTAGATATTTTTTGTACACTACTGCTTGGCCGTAGAATAACTGGCAAAAGTGCCGTACTTCGCCCGGTGGACTCAGCAATGGGCTACAAAATTATTGTTTCTTTCTTTCTCGTATCTTTCTAACAAATGATAGTGAACTACTATTAGTGGTTAAATGTATTTCTAAATAATAACTATTATTACTAGCGTTCTGGGGGTTGAGCCCTGTGATTTCCGTTAGCATCCCGGTATAAAAAGTATCTTATGTGTTATTCCCCATTATAATCTAACGGTACATTTTCAAACTTCAACCTGATCGTTTATAATTTATGACGTGTTTCAGTAATAAACATGAAAAATTTGACACAGATATATAACATTAGTAGGGTCGAAGAGGATAGTAGGATTCATTTTTCGTATTTAATGAATCATGTAGGTTTATGATATTGTTAAACAGGTTTAGTTATGACATCTTGGTCTACTAAATAAAATAGGCTTATGAATAATTTCATCAATCATCATCATCAACAGCCCGCTAAATGTTCCCACTGCTGGGACTCGGGCCTTCTCTTTCAAGGAGAGAGTTAAGGTCATAATCCACCACGCTGGCCCAGTGCGGGTTGGTATGAGCGGGTTGGTATGAATAATTTACTTTAACATTACTATTTTCTCTTCACTGTTGTTGGTGACAAACTTACACTTTTAAAAATAGTCAGAAGCAAAGGCCAGATTTGAACCTACACTGTACAATATCACGATTGTGTAATCTACGTTTTGGCGCAACTGGATTGTTTCAGAGTGATTTTTGACAAATCTTTAACATGTAAAATTGAACACCCCCTGCGTTCAAACTTCTTTCATAGTATTCATTATGTTTTAATTGCCACAAACTTATGAAAATGCCATGTCTTGGAGCTGCACGAACCATTACACGTGTCACTCAACAGAACTGATTGCTTTTATCAGTCTAGGTCATCGATGATATTTTTTTGTAATTTCTTTAAACTTCCTCGAGTAATATTGGTGCAAAATTAACGTTAAGTGGAGCATAATATGTAACTCTTTAAATATGTACGAGTATAAGTTTTGGTATAACCGCTACAGGTCTAATGAAGCAACTAGGAACCTTGTGTAATTCTTCATATTTTTTATATGTAGCATTAATGTTTTTTTTCTTTCAGAATATGCAATTTGGGCCTTGAATTTAGGTCTTTTTAAGTTTAGGCACGAAAAAAACATTAATGGCCTAAAATAAACGTAACATTATGAGGTTATTATTTTGACTAAGTATTACTTATTTTCTTTCAAAGGTGGCATTGATGACTGCAATTTTGCATGGAATTTCTTTATTGTTCAGTTTTAGGCAAGGTTAAGGTAAGCACCTTAGTAAAACGAGTCGTACTGTTTGACTGTTGCATTATACAAACTTGGTTTGCAATGAATGTCCTGATCATCATGCTACGAGGGTCTCTTTTATATTCTCTGGGAGATCTTTCTTAGCTACTCTCTTGAATTTCAAGGTTCGTCATTACTTATTATAGCAGCCCTTACCGTCCTTGCTTTTAATTCAGTTTGGCTAAGGACTGCCATGATGTCTACGCTGTTAAGGCATCAAGCTACACTGCCCTCGTTAGCTTGACCAGCTAGTGGCCTCTCATTATCATCATATACATGTTCTATAGATATTTTCATTATTGCAATGAAGCATTATTTGGGCTACTGTTTAAATATTGAGATTTCAGTTATGTACTCGGTTGTTTTATAACTATTATAGTCTTCTCTACAACTGCAAACAAGGCTTTAGATATGCTGTTTATTAGTACCTAAGCATCCAATTTTTTTACTTAATTGTTGACAAAAATTATTTACCTAAGTACTTTTATTTTGTCAAAATTTGGTGAACACATATACAGTTTAACAGACGAACAAGCCTTGGTTTTATTTGTACAGTCATTAATTTAAGCAATCAAATCAAGCGTAGAGTGCAACATCTCCTCAAATTGATGATGCGAAGTGCACCGTCTCAATCTTGGCTCTGGTTTGTATCACTCTGTGATCCCTTTGATTGGATAGCTCATGAACATCATTGACAATGAAGCGAGTGACGTGCGGTCTTGGCCGCCGGCCAGATCGTCTGCCGGAGACCTCATATCACACGAAAAATATCAACTGCGGTTATTTAATGTCTCGAGCATATAGGTGAAGGAACTTCGAACGTGTGTGAGATCATTCGCTATATACGTTGCGTATGCCGCTATAATATTTCGTGATGGTTTTTTGCGGCTCTTACGGCTGATTTACGAGGTTATGGTAGTTTAATGCTTATGGAAAATTAATTTGTGGGTGCGAAATACTACAGTATACTAGCTTTAGTAGACGAGTAAGTCAAATGAGTTATGTATAATTATTTTTTAAAGGGTCTTTGACTGGCGAGTCTCAGATGGCTGCTATGGCAAGGACTTTTCTTATAAGAGAGAATTGCGAGCCGAGCAAGACGTTTACTTCCCGTGCAGCAATTTGATCATGGAGAATCGAAATCACTGCCTAGCCTGAACCGTCCTCGACATTCGGAGATGTAAAATCAGTTATCTCGTTATTCTCGTTTTCTGGAAAGATCTTCATTTATTTTACTCTGTAATTTATCTGGAAACATTTTCATTTTTAATAATATTTGTTACTAGCAGTGCCCCGTGGTTTTACCCGCGTAGTTCCCGTTCCCCTTATAGTAGCCTATGTGTTCTTCCAGACTACAATTTAGACATGTTCCAAATTTGCATTTGTTCTGTTCAGACGTTACTATGCGATTGAGCACCAAACATTCAACCATTTAAAGATTTAAAATTTTATGTTTATAATGTTAGTATGATTTACTGGTTGCCGCAGGTATTCTAAAGTACTTAAGTATTCAATATTATGAACTGGCAAAATTATTTAGGCCTTCAGAGGATTAGTAATGGAAGACATTTATTTATCTAGATAACAATTGGGACGATTTGCATTATAACGAGTTTTGCTCGTAAACATATAATGAACTTGTATGGAAATGTTGGGAAGTCACTCCGCTTTTAACCCCCCGACCAAAAAAAGGGGTGTTATAAGTTTGACGTCGATATCTGTCTGTCTGTCTGTCTGTGTGTGTGTCTGTCTGTGGCACCGTAGAGCTCAAACGGATGGGCCGATTTCGATGCGGTTTTTTTATTTGATGGTTAATATCTGTGCGGATGTTCTTAGCTATGTTTGGTTAATATCGATTCAAGATGGCCGCCACCACAAAATGGCGAATTAGGTTTTTTTTCACTACTACCGCGATATGGGTATCAAACGAAAGTGCTTGACTAGTAGAATACTTTGCACTGTGACAAATTTCAAATGCAAGATGGCCGCTACCACAAAATGGCGAAATACATTTCTTTTTTTCACAACTCCTTTAATATGGGTATCAAATGAAAGGGCTTGACTAGTAGAATGTTGTACAGATAACAAATCCGAGGCAGTCGGGGGTTAATCAGAATTTTTAATTTTGTTCTTGTTGAGATAGTTGTTGGAGGAGCTATGCAAAATAAGATTTTAAATACATTAACAGCAAAAACTAAAATTCTCAAAAAGTTGAAATAGAGGGATCCTCTATCCCTCTATTTCGACTATTTCAACCTAGCCACTAACCACATATTCCGTACTCCGTATTTAATAATATTAGAGTATATTGTAATAATTGTTTTATATGTCGGTTTTTTAAAACACATAAATCACTTTTTAATGTATGTGTGTTGAATAGAGTGAGATAAGCAGGACATTCGCCTGATGGTAAGAAACATACCTGTTCATGGCAACAGTGACAACCAGCTTTTTAATGTATAATCAGATTCTTACACAAAATTCCGTATGCTTTGATTTTCGTTAATTCCCATAGTGAAACTTCTTGTCAAAGTACCAATAGGAAAAGTGACTGGTATTTAATTAAATATATAAATAGTTTTATCGGTGGACAATTCACACACAACAAAATTTGTTCATCGTTTCTCTGTAACCAAGTTTATATTCGTATTATTTTAATTGCCTTTGCTTGACTGGCCTTGTGGCTTAGTGGGTAGTAGCTCTGCCTGCGAAGCCGAGGGTCGTGGGTTCGATCCCCACCCAGTGCAAATATTTGTGTGATGAATTCAAATGTTTGTACTGTGTCTGGGTGTTTCTATGTATAATAAGTATGTTACAACTATATACGTATTATATCAGCTATCTGGCCGCCATATTACAAGCTTTGCTTAGTTTGGGGTCAGATGGTGATGTGTGTGAATTGTCCACCAATATTTATATTCAATATTTAATATGTAATCACTGTACAGTACTATTTGTAGTGTATAGGCGCAATCTTCAAACGAACAATTCTCAAAAGCGAGTTGATGATTGAAGCCGACGATTTTGATCTATTGAAACTATCGCATTCTGAGTATTGAGCGAATTCTTATAGGTGCCTATGATATGGATTACGCTTTCATACTACAGAAGCTTTTAGCTAGGGACTTTATAATTCATAATGAAACTATCTTGGCTTGTTGATGGATTCAGAAGAATTCTACATCCTAATATTAAAAATCTCAAAGTTTGTTGTTCAATGATATCGAAACGCCTGTTTGAATTTGGAACACAGGTTATAGTGAAATACCACATTCTGTTCAGGTTTCATTTTTTGTTCTGCTAATGCTACTTATATTATAATTGCAAAAGCTTGTATATATATATATGGCTATGGGATGGGTATTTATGTCGAAATGGGCAAGCGTTTAAGTGCTACAGTCAGATGGAAAGCAATGATGGAGTAAGACGTAACATTTTTTGCAGAAATATATTTAATTGTAGTTTTAAGTTTGTATTTTTCTTGAAACGCCGAGACTGGAGCATTCCACTCCTTTTCGGTAAGCACTAATAATTTTGAAAGCGAAGAGTGTGGATTACACCAAAAATTACAACGTAAAGATGTTATGGAAGTTAGAGGTCGGATGTATAAAAGTATAAGAATGAATGTCTTTTAGTCATTCATGCAAAAACTACAGAATGGATATGGATGCAATGTGGCTTAGTGGTGTAGTTAGTAGTAAGTCTGCTTACAGAGTCGGAGGTCAAGGGATCGATTTCCGCCCAGAACAAATGTGATATACAAATATTTTTAATCGTGTTTTTATCTGGGTGATTCTATCTATTCATATCTATTCATCTCAAGTATGTATTAAATGTTGTCAATATCAGATCCGCTATCTGATTTCTAAAATTCAAGATTTGCTTAATTTGGGGTTCGTAAATGTTGTGTGAGGATGCCCACTATCATTTAATTATTTATATAGAATCCGGAAAACTCAAAAAACACATAGGACACCTTTTATCCCGAATAAATCACTGGAATAGAAACTAAGCGGGTTAATTAGTGTGAAACTATTTGAAATATGATAAAAGAAAAATACATAATATGGATAATGAATATGCTTTGAAAGTAAACGAACCAAAAAATAGTCGATGGTTTAAAATACTCAGCAAGAAAAACTGAGAACTGCGGGACCACATCAGCTATGGCAATAATTACACACAAAATACTATTCATCAGTAATCGTCATGCGAAATGATACCCTCTCAAGAATGTCTTAAGACGATAAATTGCATGTCATTATTTGATGTCACGTCCGGTGATTACTTAGGCTCTGTCACATGATCTCTGAAAAACTGGATGACGGGGATTTCTCTTACAAATTATTTATCACAAAGGCATACAATGAAGATGAATGGATACTAAAAGTGTCGTGTTACTTAAATCCTACAATTAAGAGAAACGCAAAACTTTATTTTTAACACTAAATGTTTTTTACACTAAAAGTTACGCCTAATCGCGTCGAGAGAACGGCAACTGCTGATCTGGAGTAAGTACCTGGGTCGAATCCTAGGTATTTTATTGTATTCTCGAAGTCATGTGGGTTATGCGGCTAACTTAAATACAGTGAAACAAAACATCGTGAGAAAATGGACAGCTCTTTGAATCTTTCGAGATCATAGGCCATTCACTAAACCGTCTGGGACAGCGTAGTGGATTATGGTATAGACTCTCTTTTTACGACAGGCGAGATAAAGCCCCGAGTCCTAGCGAGTCACCCGTTAGCGAAGTGTGTAAAGGAAATAACTGGACAGATGGACAGATAGGATCTCTTAGTCTTTTCTCGGTGAGAGCGCATGAAGCTCGGCAACGAAAGAATCGGCGGACGTGCAAAATTCACTCACGGAATCACCCAGAAAAATAGGAACGAGAGAGAGAGATCCCTTGTCCTATTAAGTAGATACATTAATAGTAAAATCCGTGAAGAATCGGCCAAGACGTGGCAGGATCGAAAATCGAAATAAGACCTGCAGGTCTACTACGAAGTCCGATAAACGATGTATCGGCCGAAGTAATGGACGTTTTATACCACGAAACACAATCGGTCGGTTGATGACACAAAAACTGTCAAATCAGTGTCGGTCGTGATGATCGAAACGCCCGATCAGATCAACCGACCGATTGTGTTTCGTGGTATAAAACGTCCATAACTTCGGCCGATACATTGTTTATCGGATTTCGTAGTAGACCTGCTGAGAGACCGGAATAATAATTCAGACGGTCTTTCCCTATAAGGCATAGGCGTTGATGGGAAATGGAGGACCTGTACAATCCTAGCGGTGAGGACATTTAGTGGGCTGCTTTTGTTCATAATGTGTAGATTTAGAAAGTAATACAGTGGATTTCTAAATAAATATAGCATTCGTTGGTTACATGTGCTGATTGAATAAATACATTGATATTGATACTCATGTTGTGTAAGTTTGTGCGTCACAGATTACCGCGCCTCATAAGGTAGGCAGGTTGTCTGGCGCAAGGGCGTACATCGTACAACCAGACGCATCATCGGTTGCAATGACAACTATTCAGAGCAAGGGTTTATTTTTGCCGTCATAATGACTGCGACCGACCGCGGGTGTATTTTGGGGTGCCAGTGACGCAAATAGTCGTGATAAACCGGTTAATTCTGGCTCCTCTATGTGCTATTGTTGTCAATGGGTCATTATTGTCTTTAGACTTGTAACCTTGTTTGCATCTGGAGAGTATGATTTTGATGTCTTTACTGGTGTTTACGTCGTGGAGCTCGAATGATGATTGAAATATTGGGTTTACCTCTTTAACGTAATGGATCTGCAATTGGCACAGCTGGATTTAGTATTGGCACTAAACTTTTTTTTAATAAAAAATCTTAATTTATTATCTTACTAGCAGCACCCACTGTTTTACCCGCATGGTTCCCGTTTCTGTTATTTTTCCGTAGTAAAAAGTAGCTTATGTGAAAAAGTAGCTGTGTTATTTTGACCATATTCTAAGATTCAACTCGATTCAGCCATTACGATGTGGTTGAGCTACAAAACTCAAAATGTTTACATTTAATACTATCAGTAGTACCTACATTTATACTAATGGTAGGAAGTAGGATTTTAACTTCATACGTGAGTGTAAACTAAATGCGAAACTCTGTCTATTAACCGGATATAGGACGCCCAAAATACAGGCTTAGCCTAGATTGGGGTCTATTGAAAAGCGTTTTAACATAGTAACTAGAATCACTTGTTGATTGTAAATAGTTAATGTAATTAAAAAAAAAGTATCTTGATGTGATTATAGCAGGATTACCTACTCACAGTACAATTGAATGAATTTATAATTTGTAAATCGGACGAGACCATAAATGTGACTTATATTATTAGGATAATGTATGTATTCAATTTATGCCAATAAAAATATCTTATCTTATTTTTTAACACGCTTTTATTAGGTCGACCTATAGGTATGTACTTAACTAACTGTATAATGAAATCTAAGGTAACTAATTTAACCATCTTCCACGGATCGTGGCGTCATGAAAATTGACAGCTGTATGTAGTTCTGATGACAATACAATAATATGGTACTGTTGAACTGATCTGATGATAGAGCCGGAAGATATGAACTGGAACTTTTTTGATGAAACGTCGTCTCATAGCTGTGTTTGGATTTATTAGAAAAGTCTTGTAATTAACTTTGACCATGATTAGGTTTCAAGATCTAATGATGAAGCCGGAAGATAGGTTAATATAATATATATCTAATATATAAGTAGCTGTACCCTGCCACGGATCCTTGATGCGGATTATATTATACATATCATTGTAAAATTTGAGCTCGATCGGTGCAGAACTTTTGAAGCGTACACAAACCAACATAACATTTTTATATATATAGAAATAGGCTATACACTATTACATTGGAATCCGTTTATAGCAAATAAATTTCACCTCCCTATATTGTGTATTATAAATTACATTTTAAACGAAAAACATTTTCATCAATTATTTTATAGCATTCATAGGTCAGCGTTTGATTATTAACTCATATAATGACTTTTTGATAAACATCCTATTATCATATTAATATTATAAATGCGAAAATACTAATGTTTGTTGCTCAATCACGTAGGAGTTATTTCAAAAATCAACCCTGTGTAAGTAGTTACCGGTGCCCCGAACTTGATATAGATGTTAGAAATAAAAATAATTAATTTGATTTGAAGTATGCATTTTCAACTCGATATTATGTATGGAACAGTCACATCTGTTTCGTGATTTCATAGTTTATACTATAGTAAAGATTAATTAATAGAATTCGAATATTTCTGTTTAGCGAAGTGGACAACGAGATAAAGTTTCAAATACATTAAATAAATATTTCAAATAAGTAATTTAAAAACATTTAAATTTAAACTATGTAGGTGTAAGTATTTGTGATCATTATACATTTGCTTGGTTTGGGTTTTTTTGAAATAAGTATTTTTTTTTTGATTTCACGTATTTCACTTAGATTTATTGTTATTATGCGTAATGTAGACGAGACGAAATTGCGCATGATAAGCAAGCTCTCAGCAAAATTTTTGTGTTAATGAAAACGTGATCCAACCTCTATGACCTCTCTCCATATAAACATGCAAGCTTTTATCATTTCATACCGCGAGCATACTCAAGTTCATATTCTCTACTTATAAAACACACACTTTTTTCCAGTTCAACGTATAGTAGTACTCTTGTAGTTTGATTTTATAAAAAAAATCTTTTAAATGTATTAAATTTCGTTGCATCCATAACTTAATTGTCTGCAGTTATTAGTTAATTATATATCTAATAATTATAAGTTTTTTTGTGTTTACTATGGGACGTTTAATTATTTTATTTTTACTATTTCAAAACGGATGCATGTAATTATATTGACTCGCAACATATTCCTTTGCTTGCGATAAAAAATTATAGATGTATCTCAAAATATTTCTTAGTAATCTGATTGAGACTTTTAATTTTAATTGCTTCTACTTCAATCTTTTGCACTAGTGGGTAACAAGCACAGTGCAGGTCTAGGCAGTGGTAGTTACTTCTCATGTTTAAAATAAATATCTGCTTAGCACTGTTATGTTACAGACAAGCGATTCTATTGTTTACCATTAGGCATATGTTTTGCTCTCGTTCCTATATATTAGGTATAAAAAAAGCATTTTGTAGGTAATTCGTCTGTTGGCTGCAAAAAATTGAGCGTATGAACAATTTACTACATATTTATTACTTGATTGTCTGGCCAGTCACCGATTGTACTAAATACCACCGGTGATTACCGGCTTTCATTGGAAAGGCTTGTTTATGTCTCTGTTTATCTCTATGTTTGTATGTCAATAAGGAATCCTGCCAAGTGCCCGGCCGAGACCGAGATACCGCGGCCGCGCGACGCGGCGTCTGCGTCACAAAACGTCGCGGGCGCAGCGCCCGCCCAATCCCGCCAGAACTCGCATACCTGCCTTATATGTGTGTGGGCGGCCAATTACTGCTAATCATGAGTATTTAACAAGCCCCGAACAGCGCCAGCGAAATGCAACAAACTATTTTCTACAGCAATTACTTTAACCGTTTTCACAAACTCAAACATAGCATGTACCTAATCAACAACCGGTATAATATTATAACGTCAATTAAAATACCCATTCATTAAGGTAAGTCTACATTTTCAGACTGTGCTGGCGATTATATTAGACGGGTCGTGTTGCGTGCTTAGATTATTTTTGTAGCTCATTCGAGGCCTCGAAATGGCTGGTTTTCGGGAGAACTAGGGCAAACGAACCTCGCGCACTCGAGCAGTTCTTTGTTGGGGGTGAAGGTGGCTCCGGCGATCAGCGCCAGGAGCGCTGATAGCGGCAGCAGGTGCGTCCACATGTCTACGGCGCGGGTCGAGGCCGCGCCACCTCGCTCGCGCACTTCACTGCACTCACTCGCCGGGGGCACATCATCGGTTTCAATACGAGCACATCACTTCACTCGCGGGAGCCGTGGAGCCGATGTCCGAGGATCTGTGAGAGCGGCGCGATACTGGCGATCGGCGCTCGGTCGCTGCGGGCGCGGTCACGGGCGCAACCTTCGCTTCCGATCTCACCCTCCGAGTGCCGCGGCGGGCTCATCCGCCTCCGCCGGCGACGCCGTCTGCGGCGCTCGCTCGTCGCGTATCACCACGAGTCTGCGAACCTCGCACCACCGCAAACAACACTCAGACTGCGATGCGCTATAATCCGAACCTACACATTCAATTACAAAGCTATGATAAAATAGGTCCCCCGGGCGGCGTGATCGTGTCGCGTTCGCGTGTCGCTCCGCCGTGCCCAATCGTTAGACAACATTTGACTTTCGCAAAGCTACTCGGAGTGTAGCAAAAGCGAATAAACTACTAACAAGATATTAATTTTCAAGGTCATATACCCTCGCGACCTGCGCGGCAGCACGAGGCTTTCCATGAGTTTTCACAGAGTTTTATGTGAAGTCTCATTGGTTGCCGACGGGTATTATGAGTGTTTATAGTCACGGTACGGATTTCCTTAGTAAGTTGTAAGAAGTAGATCATTGAAGAACAATTTTTATTGTATAGTTGTTTCGTTTTTGGTGGCGTGAATGTATGAAACAAATCACCGAATCTCGCTAAACGAATGGGTTTGTTTGAACGCAAGTGCTCACATTCATCAAAATAATCTATGTATGTTGTAAATAAATCACGAATCCACGAACGTAGCTCGTAACGATCAGCGCGGTTCATCGCAGTAACAGGGAACTTTGCGTGTCGCGAATTTTATTTAATTTCACAATACCGTGGTCGCACAAATACCAGTATGCTATAGGTATACCTAAAGCATATTTAGAGTGATTCGTCGACATCGTCGTCCTAAGTCGTGCCGACGGCGAATTGATTCGAATACCATTCAAAACGATCAGCTTATCGTGCCCATCGAAACATTCGATTTCAAGGGACAACGCAAGTTTGTTTTGCTTCTGATACAGATTTTTGTGTTTCCCCTTCATCTAATTTTAGACTTTGTTGTACTTAATATTTTAAGTATGCTGTAGGTACGGAAATTAAGGATCGTTTCGGAAAGCCATCTCATGTGTATGCACGGTTGCCTGTTAGAGATTACGCTATGCGATTCCGAAGCAAATTAATAAGCTAAAACATTATTGTAATTTATTTAAACCTATCATACGATGTGTGGCTTTTAATAAAGTGTTATTGTATTGTCCACCAAGCAACCAAACATCACATAAGCGATGCACTAAACGTTCCCACAGCTAGGACTCTGGGCTTTCACTCACTAGAAGGGATTCATATGGTCATATGGCCACCACACTGGCCAGTGCGGGTTGGTAGATGACGTATGATTTCGAAAGATGCTAGAAACATGTCGGTTTCCTCACGATGTTTTTTACATACTACTTTACCGTTGGATATGTACCTGCGTGATTCCCGAGGGTTGTAGGCTACTCTTTGTGTACTACTGGCGACGGGCGACCGGAAGGTCTATCGTCTACCAAAAATGTGTCAAAAAAGTGTCTATTGCCTGGGAAGTGGAGTTCAGAATTATTATTATAGGCAGATTGTTACTTTCACGTAAGTTTTGGCTAAAGGTTTGGAAAACGGCGGTCTGTTCTGTCTGAGTAAAAAGTTCGTATGTTTTTTTAAATAAGGCCCTATTGCAGGTAACTCGCATGACCTTTTCCGGCCACCTTTTAATTCAATTATATATGTAACGAATCTTAAATTGGTAAGGAGTGACGTAACGACCAGGACATGTGCCTGATGGTAAGCAATATATCAGCCTATATCAGCACAGTGTCATGCAGCTATTGTAATATGAAGAGTTCAAACAATTAAACTGCACTCATCAACCAGAGATATATATCGAATTTACATGCCATGTACTCATACCCATCGCCTCGTACCGATGCTCGTACCTATGCAACTTCTGTGGAAAAATTACCCTTCAAACAGAAACACAGTAACCTTACTCTTGAAAACATCCGCGTATATCTAGGCGCTAAGCAGGTACCTACGAGAATTGAAGCATGTCGCAGTGTAAACTTGCACTTGACCGGATTCCCTTCGGCCCCGGCGACAGCGGATCAACATCTGTTACGTCGCGCTTCCACATTTTACCTCTATTTATTTACATGAATGAATCTGTAGTATATTTAAGTATAAATGCGGTTATTTTCACATGTTTTATTATTCAATACAGTCATAAGACCTGGGAAACTGGGACGTTCCAAGAAAGATATCTTTCAAGGGCAAGAGGACATGTTTCATCCGCCAATCAATACTTAGCCAGCGTGATGGATTAAGGCCTTGACTCTCTCCTTGCGAGAGAAGGCATTGAGTCGTATTAGTGAGAACCAAAGAGTTTACATATACTACGTATAGTGTTGGAACAAACGCTTTACACCGACAGCACGGGTCTGATCGCTATTGCCTTGTCGCTCTTGTGGAAGTCTCATACTTTTGTATAGCAAGTATGCACTACATCTGCTTATTATTTGGTACAAAGAAACCGTGCGGAAATACGTGGCCTATTTATGAGTACTTGTTCTCTATGTAAGGTGAGAACATTGAACGGGCTACTTATGCCTATATCAATCTTTGATTACCCAGAACAGATTCCAAAACTTTTGCAGGTAGACCAAAGGGCTCAAACCCAGCTGTGGGAACATATATTGGGTTTGTTATAGCTTAAAGCGGCATTACAAAGTTACGGCTGGTCTAGTCGGGAGAATGGCGACTGCCGATCCGGAGCCCCCCGGTTCGAATCCCACCACGCGCACCACTGTCTTTTCGAAGTCAGCTAACTGAAAAACAGTGAAGGAAAACATCGTGAGGAATCCGACATATACCTAGAATCTTTCGAGGTCATGTGTCATTTACCAACACGCTCTTGGCTAGCGTGGTGGATTATGGCCTTAAACTCTCTCCTTGCCAGAGAAGGCCCCGAGTCCCAGCAGTGGGAACGTTTAGTGGGCTGCTTACGCTTATGCTATAGCTTAAAGAGTTAAGCGTTTCGATAAAGTTTCACACAAAATGTATTATTGCATTTAAACACGACTAACAATCACACGGAACATTAATGACTTGCACGCCAATAACCACCAAACACAAAGCAAATCGTAAATTTAGAAGTGCACTTTAACACACAGTTAAAACGGATTTAGGTAAAATCGTGTACTTACGCTAGTTGTAGCACGAGATGTACTCGTATATTTGTAGTTTTAAAAATTAATTAAATTTTTTGACAAATGTCTATCTAGACTATAATATTGTACTGTTTTGAGTATGGTATGGTAACTATGTATTATGCTTTGTAAATAATAAAAAAATGTAATGAATGTACGTACGTACGCAAATAGTTACTTAGTGAGACTAGCTTAGTAGGCCTTTGGGCCTTCTACGATAGCCCGAATTGGATATCCAGTCAGTAGAGGATCAGCCTCTAACAAAAAACATCTCCTAGCGCTTGTTCGACGCAACGCATTTTAAACTGCGGGCGTTTACTTGGCTCAACGTATTAACATTGCCATTCAGCGTGGAACCATACCAGCATGCTGGTCACACTTCATCATCTTGATTATTACAGATCCTCGACGGTTGTTTCAAAATTCAGATGTGATTCGTGGAAATAGATGGGTTTGTGGTATAGTTCTCATTATAATTTAGTTTTGTTGATACAGACTCTGCTCGCCATAAAATATTTAAAAAACGCCGTGAAGCTTTACGTCGCGATGCTTTGCGCCGTGATGCTATGCGTCGCGATGGCTTGCGTCGCAGTGCTATGCATTGCAAAGCCTTGTGTCGAGACGTAATGCGTTGCGATGCCTTGCATCGTGATGCCTTACGTCGCGATGCTATGCTTCGCGATACCTTCCGTCGCGGCTCTTTGCATTGCAATGCCATGTGTTGCGACGTAATGCGTCGCGATGTCTTGCCTCAAGATGCCTTACGTCTCGGTGCAATGCGTCGCGAAGCTTCACGTTGTGATCGTATGCGTCGCGATGCCTTGCGTCGCAATGGCTTGTGTCGCGATGCATTGCGTCACGATGCCTTGCGTCTCGGTACGATGCGTCGTGAAGCTTTACGTTGTGATAGGATCACATCGCCATCGTCGCGATGCCTTGCATTACGGTGCTTTGTATCGCAACGTCTTGTATTACGATGTGATGTGCCGCGGTGCCTTGCATCTGGATGCAAAGCGTCGCGATGCTATGCGTCGAGATAATATGCGTTGCGATGCCTTGTCTCGCCACGTAATAGTACGCGATGCTATGCGTCGCGATGCTTTGAGTCGAGATAATATGCGTCGAGAGGCCTTGCGTCGCGGTGCTTTGCGTCGTAATGCCTTTCATCGCGACGTAATGCGGCGCTATGATATGCGTCGCGATGCCTTGCGTCACGGTGCTATGCGTCGCGAAGCTTTACGTTGTGATGTTTTGCGTCGCGATGCCTTGCGTCAAGGTGCTTTGCGTCACGATGTTATGCGTCGCGGTGCATTGCGGCATTGTGCTATGCGTCGCTGTTTTATGTCGCGATGCGATGTATTTTAAATGAGCTCCATGTTTATTTATTTATTTATCAATGCAAATTTAATGTAAAAGTAATACAAGAGTGAGTTATTTACATTTCATTTATTTAGGGATTCCTGGAGAAGTACCCGCTACAAAGACGAGAATTCACCCAACGTATTGGACGCGTGTAGCAAAGTGCAAAAAATATTAAAACCGCGCAAAAAAGTCTCGATGGGTAGATATTTTTAAAGTCTGGGCTAAGAACGCGGATGGATGCATTTGGGGCCCCCATGATCGGAGGCCCGGGGCGGGCCGCCCATTCCGTCCGTTAGTCCGCCACTGAGTACGAGAAGGTAGTTAAAGCCATATGCTAGTCAGTTAAAGCATCACACAGAGATTGTCTGATATCTATTGCCGTGATATAACACTCAGCAGTGAAATGATCTGCCCATTTTTTGCCCAGATTTCAGTGTCTCTAAGTATATCATCTTTCGTAATTAATCTGTTTTTTTAAGTTGTAATAGAACGTAGACCGAATCATCACTATAATGCTCAGCTTTGGGCAGATGTGTTGCTTTCATCAGGCGTTTGCTTTACTCATTGTGTTTGCTAAAAATTAATCTAAGGAGCCATCCTTATACGTCACACGAATTTCAAGATTTTTATACCCCTCCCCTGTCCTTGTCACAGTTGGTCACATTTTTAAGACCTCACGACTCTATTCGTATGAATTCGTCTTGGCGTTAATCGATTCCTAGGTGAACGGACGGATTCCTAGGATCCGCAACGATGACGACAACGACGCATTACGTCGCGACGCAAAGCACCGCATCGTAAGGCACCGCGACGCATACCATCGTGACGCAAAGCATCGCGACGCATAGCACAGCGACGCAAAGCATCGCTGCCACATATAGACACCTTGTATATCCGGGCGACGAGCATGGAGCATTACAAGACCGTCAACTTTTCATGTTCAAATAGCTCAGCAGTGCTGTTATGGCTAACCGTGTTGCTTACCTTCAAGTGCCTGTCTAGATCAATTCTTCACTATCTTGTACAAAAAAAGCAGTCATCCCTGTTAATAGAAGTGAAAACTTATATCTCAGAATGTTGATATTAGACAAGACTAAATGTTATAATGTACATCACCGGTATAATTTCAAATAAACTCCTATTTCGCACGTTGCGTTGGTAAATTTAACATCGATAAAAATAAATGGACACCCCTAGTTTCAGGGGCACGGAATTATCGTTGGGAAGAGTGAGCTCACTCTTTTCGTTTTAGTCGATTGTAGGAAGCGGTGAACGCCAGACGTTTATACCTATCACTATTCGTTGTCAAAACCAAAATAAGTAGAACCGCAACATACCTCGCCGCTAGCGATTCTAGGGGCTATTTAGATTGGTAGTTGTAAACCACTCACGCTACACACAGAGACGCAGTTTACTAACAACTTCAAGGTGCTCAGGGCACATCTTTTGATTTATATCGATGGAATTTAACTCATAAGATTTCAGTCAGTCATTAGCTTTGTCTACACAGCTACGCCGCAACGCCACTACATTAGAACGTCGGTGACGAAAATCCATAAGATTTTTCTCTACCAAAAAATGCAAAAGAAGTTTCCACTTTAAATAAACATTACATAATAAGAGCGGATTCGGCCACTATCTTGTTGGAAAATGCCACCAGACACGTGGGTTCCATCCAATATCTATAAATAGACCACTGCAAAACTGCTTCACTGGAAAACAATCCAGGTACCAACGACCTTCTAGTGTCATCAGTTAATGAGTCAGACCTAATTAACAAAAATAGCATTTTCCAATACTCAGATAAAAATGTTTCTCTTGGCTCAAATTCTCTGAAGGATCGTTATGGTTGTGTCTACGTTTAGTGATTGATTTGATAGGTATTTTTCTAAAAGGATTTTATTACTAATGGAAGAGAACTAATCAATAGAGTACCTTTTTTTAATCGTACATAGGTTCGCGTGCGACCGTCAACCAAAGGTGAATCCAGCTTTGGCTCCAGGGGGGGGGGGGGTCACATAGTCGTGGTCAAGTGCCACAAAACCGTGGTGTCATAAGTACATGCATGCGTTTTAATTAGTGGTTCACCTAAGTTTTGGACCTGGGGAGGGGGGCCCTTGCTATTAACGCATCTGAATAGTAAGCGATGACGTCATCGAAAATGTGGTATGCCATAATAGTTCAGATAAAAACATTTTTTTTTATTTTTAAGTAAGAGTGACAAGACAAGCAGGCCATGTGCGTGATTGTACGCAACAAGTTTGCTCATAGCTACATAGTGACACACAGCTGTTGAAACGTGGAGAGTCCAAATCATTGCATTGTACTGCGATCGTCACCCAGAGATATAAGATGTTTTGGCCCTACCACCTGTAATTTCACTGGATACATTGCCCTTTCAATTGGAATAGAGTGAAATAGAGTAATGAATTCACATTCCTGCTTGGCGGTATAAAATCGGCGAAAGTGTGGTATTTCCCCAGGTGAACTCTGCATAGAGTTCTACTAATTACTTTACTTACTTTCTAATGTGCAAACACTACTCTATTGCAGTTTGTGCGAATGTATCCAGAAAACCACATGATACAGAGATGCACCATTGTATATATACGTGAGGAGCGTAACAGTGCTAGGCTTTCCAGAACTTTCTACTTTCAAAGTACAGCATGATGGAAACTTTGTAAAATACGACTGGTCTAGTCGGGAGAACGGTGACAGCCAATTCACGCCTTATTCCTCGAAACTCACGCACATCACTGTCTTTTCGAAATCAGATGTGTAAATGCTGCTATCTTAAAAACGGCGAAGGAATTTTCCGTGTGATGTGATTATCGTGAGGAAAACGGCGTGTTCTAAGAATCTTTCTAGGTCATTCGTCATCTACCAACACGCACTGGGTCAGCGTGGTGGATTATGAGCTTGACTGTCTCCTTGTGAGAGAGTTTCAAGGTCTAGATTCCTAGCAGTGAGAACATTTAGTGGGCTGCTTATGAAAATTCTATCAATCACAAACAGACGTTCTTGCGTACATGTTTTGACTGGCCGGGCGGCGTAGTTGGTAGTAAATTAGTCCACTGAGTCGTAGGTCATGAGCTCGAGTTTCATCCAGAACAAATGCCAATTTTAAATTATAAATCTACACGGCACCTAGACCATATGTTGTGCAGTTATAACAACTTTGAAATTGTATTACAAAGTGTGACACGAAGTGTGTACCTATTACAAAAGATTTGTGCTGTAATTGTAACCGATAGCTGATAAGATCAGTGCACTGATAGGTGTTTCCCCCCTCGGATTTTGCTGTATATTTTTTTTACTTGAGTGATTTAAATTACTAAAGTGCTCGCTTCATTTGTAGCTAACAACCCTTGTACTGCTGTAACTGCTGTGCTAATGCTACTCTTAATGGTAAGAGTTAGTACAGCAGTTAAAATTCTTAACTATAAGATGAGAGTTAAAATTGCTTGATAATTGTAACTAATTTCCTGTCTTTACAGGTCTTATTTAGAATGTGCAATGTGAAGTAGTAAACATAAAAAGTATAATAATTTTGATGATACCTAAAACCTAGTAAACGGTAGTACTGAAATTACGTTTTTTAATTTTTTTTAATAAAAAGTGACGATCAGGACATGTGCCTGATGGTAAGCAACATGCCTGACACATAACAGCACAGTGACACGCAGCTATTGGAACATGAAGAGTCTAAATCATTACTTCCCCAGGCGGACTCAGCCAAGAGTCTTACCACTACAAAACGTACTAGTACTGAAACGAATGTAGTGACTCTTGGCAGAGTCCGTCTGGGGAAGTACCACACCTTTATATCCCAAGCAGTAATATACAAACATTACTGTTCCGGATTGGCAATGTTTCCAGAGAAATTACAGCGATTAGAGATATACCATCTTCGATCTCTGGGTGACGAGCGCAGCGCAGTGCTAGGTAATGATTTAGACTCTTCATGTTCCAGTAGCTGCGTGTCACTGATTGCTAGATTATTGATACAATCTTGGTGTCTTCAAGCAGTCACTTCCTAACTCTGAACTGCATTTATTAAAGGAATTATCTATAGATTTCATGTAAAATGTTTATGTAAATTCCATAATAAATAGATATGATTCCTTCCGAGAATCTTCACATTTTTCCCAGAACAGTTTTTCAATTCTTTTTTTATTAAAGAGGGACGAGACGAGCAGGACATGTGCCTGATGGTAAGCAACATGCCTGCCACATAACAGCACAGTGACACGCAGCTACTGGAACATGAAGAGTCCAAATCATTACCTAGCACTGGGGATATTTCATAATGGTAAGATTAACGACAGAAAAGAGGTTTTGCGAAAAAGCTACCATTATGTGTGAGAGAGTTACAATAATACTCTTATTAGCAGACTGAAGTTCCGGGCGACCCATCGTTGTAACAAGTCGTTCGGCGTGTCTTGCACTGCGTAGGAAGATTTTTTCGTGTTTGGCGGACGGCCAGGTGTTTTGGCGGTCTTTGTCAATGCTGGATTTATTAATACATCGCATTGTCGCTCGCGAGGTGAGCGACATCCGGATAATCGGCCATCCTTCAATACCTATTGAACTAGTTTCGCAGGTGGAAACTTCCGATGAGGAAACGTGGTCGCTGAAAAATCACGGAGTTTTTTGTATATCGCCTTTATTAAAATTACACGATATTTCCAAATTAGTTTATTTGCATGGTATACACACTATAACCATTTTTATTTATATAGCTTGTAGATCAATTAAACACAGTGTTGATGGCTATGGCAATAACTTAGGTCTAATGGATTGAAGAAGATCTAAATGAAACCAAAGAACGACGTTGGTGTTTGTGCACATGTTATAAAGTTTGTCACGTGAGCAGTGCCGGTTTTAGGACTACCAGCGCCCTGGGCGAAAGTTTTTTTTACTTCTATAGGTATACACTTGACTGGTCAGTGAACGCCCCTTAATATCCGGCGCCCTGGGCGATCTCCCTACCGCGCCCTACCCACTCCATGCGAGTTAATATTCCTTTATATATAGGGACAAAACGAGCGAGTGATGTATTTGATGGTAAACGACAAGTCTTCCTACAAAAGTTTTATGTTTCTCCTACTAAGACATTTTGGTTGGGTTGATTGATTCATCTATGTTATTTACTATTACTATTTTGTAACATCCAACTAAAATAGCCTTTATCCGACGGAACTTTTATTACGAGATAGAGGATCTTCTAAGGCATAACATAAGCTACTCCTACTGGAGGAAAATGAACGGGTGAAACTGCCGACACAGCTAGTGAGATATCAAAAAAGAGGATAACGAAAAATTTAAATACGCAATGGAAATTACACTATACTTAAAATCTTAGATTGAACATTGATTCGATATTATGTGTATTCTTAGAGTTAGAAATGGAGATGGATGGATTTCATGGAACTATTAAAAAATCACTGGTAATTCATTCCAAAAAGGAATTCATCAAATTGAGTTAATTTCTGTAATCAATGAGAATTTATCTGGAAGAAGGAAGCATCGGAAAGACTTGTAATAGTAGAATTCAGTTTTATTCGAAAATAATCGATTGAATTCAGTTAGCATGTGATGCAGTTGCTATGAGACGATACTGCCTACGTGTGAATGCAAATCAGTGTCATTTGTGCCCAGTTGTGTAATGCCGTCTGGTATTTGAAAAATGTAATTATTTGGGTGTTGGTAGCGGCGATCTAAATAAATCCGCGACGCAGACGGTGCCAGGAGCTCGCGGATAGCGTCTCTACGCCAGACAATCTATATTGTTAATATTTTCCTAAAAAAAAAAAAGATGTTAGCCATTTGGCTGTAATAAAAGAAACTTTGCTTTTTTCTGGGGTAGTTAGTTTAATAATAAAATTTAAATAAATCATTTTTTCTTTATCTATACATGGGGATCACAAAATTTCCGGACAGTCTGGAATCACTCTGTATTTTAATAAGTGTGTGTAATCACTCTATGTTTTAAGTTTTAATAGCTGTACCTCTTCATTTACACGTCAATAACTTAGCATCTTAAATAGTTTTGGATTTCATGTTGAGGGATCAAAGAGACTTGCTAGTAACTGTGGTCATGTAATTCATTAAGCTGACTTAACGTTTCATACTTACCTACAACGTCAGTGAACACAATATTAATTCAGGTCAATTTTATAAATATAAAATTTATTTAGCAGCGTAAACAAGGAAATTGTTAGGGGTGCCACTTAGGATGCAATTTTGCAGCTCCTTTGACCAATTTCTGAAGGTCAACTTTTAACTCAGATCTGGATTTTACAATAATACCTATGTGCATTTTATATCATGGCCTCGACTTCTTATAGTAGTAGGAATTAATCGAAACTCTTTTCAGAGTACGCCTTGAATTGTACCTACCACACTTTTCCCATTTACTCTACCGCCAAGCAGTAATGCGCTAATGTCATTGTGTTCCGGATTGAAGGCCATATTTCCGGAGAAATTACGGGGTAAAGAGATACATGTTGTAGATTTCGGTGACGAGCTTAGTTCATTACTGGTAGTGATTAGTTCAAATATCTACGTGACGCTGATGTATTGGCCAAGCGTGCTTACCTTCAGGCATATGTATTGCTCGTCCTGTCACTAACACACGATGTCCCGTAATTCACTGATTTAAAATGTCAGGATACAGGTGTATAATCGACGCATTGCGTATATATATTTAGGTTAAATTTATCACGTTTCGTTCTAAAAGTACAAAAGACGCTATTTGTTTGGCGTGCCAAGTTTCGCCAGACAAAGCAATGCAACAATATTACAGTTTAAAAATATGTATCAGCTGGTTCGGCTTCAAGTACTTTGATCTAGGAACATGCGAAAGTATTCTTGGACTCAGAAATCTTAATTATACTAATTTTGACGCAGTTTGCGTGGAGAATACTGCCGCCAAAACAGTAGTGTGCAACATTACTGTGTTCCAGTTTAAAGGGCAATGTTCCAAGAGAAATTACTGGGCTAAGGGATAAGACACCTTATTTGTCTGGGTGACGAGCGCAGTGCAGCGCTAGGTAATGATTTGGACTCTTCATGATCCAATAGCTGCGTGTCACTATGTTGTTATGTGGCAGGCATGTTGCTCACCATCAGGTACATGTCATGCTCATATTGTAACTCTATAGGTATTAAAAAAAATTAAAAACAACTTATCTACATATGCAAAAGAATACATAAATTAACTAGAATTTAGATAAGTGGTTATTGGAAATAGATCTATCAAATTTGTAAAAAAAACTCAAATTCTACTAATTATATAAAAGCGAAACTTTAAACATTTGTTACTCACTATTGTCGGATGGGTTAAACGGATCGAGCTGAAATTTGGAACCCTGTTAGGATTTAATAGACTGGATAACACGAAAACATACTTTTTATCCCGAGAAAATAGCGGTTACGAGAACTACGCTCAATCATCTTCACTAATTACTCAGCGTTTGATAATGGAAAAGAAGCTGGCTCGACTTTCTTTTAATATTAAATAGAAACCTATATAAATCAAGAGTATTGCTTCTGATACATCTTATCAGGATTCTTCAATAAAAAAGTATAAATAACAACAAAGTACAAACAACATTGTGCAATGAAATTACTTCCGTTTATATCCGAACAAAGAGCTACGAATAAAACGTCTAATAAAGAAACATTATTATGAGGACCTAGAACCGTGCCATCACTGACATAATCTGATAAAATTGTTGAACTACGTTATACAATACATTTATATACATTTCTAATTGTACAATGTGACAGTGGCTCTACTAATCAACTGTTATGAATAGTCGTGGAGAATGTACATTATATTTCTCCTTGACATAGAGAAAGTGACGCTAGTCATGTGACTTACTAAAAACCCTTCACTTCCGCCCTTGAGCATAAATAATGGGTCTCCATCTCACGTGATCACGCAAATCAAAGTACCTTCCTAACGTTCATGTGATTAATTTGTTTATTAAGCAGCGTACGCGGCAATGAAAATAAATAGGTATAGTTTCATTCTGCAATTTTACCGTAAGAGAATGTAGTATAACTCCTTATTGAAAGATTACAAAATACAATACAAGACGTACAATGGATAAGCAGCCTACTACGACTAAATATTCCCACTGCCGGGACTCCGGGACTTTTCTCGCAAGGAGAGAGTCATACCATAATCCACCACGCTGTCCCTGGCGTGTGTGGCGTGTCCCAGTGCGGGTTGTGGTGGTGGGTGGATGGCACATAACTTTGAAAGATTCTAGGTACATGTTGGTTTCCTCACGATGTTTTCCTTCACCATTTTAAGTTAGCGACAATACCTACATGACTGCGAAAAGACAGTGGTGCGTGTGGGATTTGAACCTGTTCGGGATCAGCAGTCGCCGTTCTCACGCCTAGACCAGCAAAATTTACCGTCAGAGCAGAGGACCAAGGTTATCAACATAGCGCAACGTATCAAGCAAAGCAAGCAAGCTGAAGTGGCAGTGGGGTAGGTATTACTGCCGTAGGTTGAGGTGGGCTGACTTGTTCCAGAGCGGAGATGGCGAATGGGCAAAACTAGTGTAGGGCACCCTGAACGTGGATGGAGTTACGATGTACGTAAGATAGGAGGCAGTGGCTGGAGAAGAAAATTAAGCTAGAATAGAGCTGGTGGCGTATCATGGGAGAGATCCAGCAGAGGGCTGAAGTAGACTCATGATGATAATAGAACTAGAACTGAAGTATTCCATTATTGCCTTTATGTTAATTTTTGCCCACATTTTACAAACAAATGACCCGTCCAATATTTTCAGCTACTACACAATAGGGAATATGCATGCATTTTTTTAATATTTTTAATTCACTTTTTACATTATTATAACACGATAAAAATATAAATACTCTTGTAAATGTACAAATTGATTTTTAAAATAATATTTATAATATCTATATAATTTGACCAGTTTAAACGCTGCCATCTTTCCCTCGCCTGCATGTCGTCACAGGCCACGACCTGTGTTTGTTTTAGTGTTGCAGTCACTTTGTACCGATTTTTGAGTTGTGCTAGCTAATCAAACGATGGAGAACACGACTTTTCTCTCTAACACTACTAGCTCAGTACGAATATCGACACCGTTAAGGGCGTGTGGGCCCTTAATTAATGTGGGCGTAATTTTGAATTTTTAAAACAACTTTAAGACCTTTAAAATATTGTATTAAACTCTGAAAAATATATGTATTAGTTAAGGATCTAATCTAGTGCAATTCAGTCAATAACACGATTTAATGAATTTTACATGATAAAAAAAAATCCCAAAGTTACCCCTTTTCAAAAGTTTTTCAAGTTTATGACTAAACTAATGAATTTTTTACTAAATTTTGTACTCAACGAAAGCCACTAAAAAGTTATAGATGCATTCGTAGAGTTTGACTTGATAAAAAGTATCAGTTATTCACTATGTTTTAATATCTACCATATATTATATAGCGCGCCGTTCGGCAGGCCTGATCTAGGGATGCCCAAAAAAGTGTATTGTATCGATATATCGCATCGTAACTGTATCGAACTTGGTTGTATCGATACGCGATATTATCGATTTCCTTTGTATCGATATATCGTATCGTAACCGTATCGCATGCCTTTTATTTAATATGCGATATAATAAGTATATACCTATCGTGCAAAGGGTTATCTTTCTAGTAGTTTTACTATATTATTTTATTTTTTAAAAGAAACAAATAATTATATGTATTTAGAATAGTTTTATTCAACAAAAAAATCACAATTGCCATTGATCAGCACTTAAACAACGCAAAAATAATAATTTGGATAAGCGCTGTGGATTTAACCTATTACGGCTTTCGGAAAGTGTGTGCCCAGCTACGAACGGAATGACAAAGGAGAACATAAACTAAACATCTATTAATCATATTTGACGGTACTACAAAGTTCAAAGATTATTTAAATCTACCTCCAAGTCTAAATAAAAGCCGGCTGTTCTTGTTCCATAAACAATTTTGTCGACGTTATCATTCTCTTATTACTAATAACAATATATTCAATGGCACTGTTTATTATCGTTTAGTGATGATGTAATAGGTACTTTAAAATTTTACAAATTAATCACCGACATAGTTTGATACGATATGGTAATGCGATATTTTTATAAGAATGCGATATATCAAAGCGTATCGTATGGTCAAAATATCGCATCAAATATCGATATATCGTATAGTGCTGTATCGATATTCCGATATATCGTATCGTAACGGGCATCCCTAGCCTGATCAGTCGCGTTTCGGCGCTCACGGACGACGGGCCTGTGCTTGATTTCGCAATTTTGACAACCAATAAATTTTAAATATTACGATCATAGTGCCACAGTATAACAATATCAGTAGGTATTACTAGTGAAGCACGCTATGGTCTTGATTTTTGATACCGTTTTCATTGGAATTGCAAATAGACGCTGATACTAATTAGTACGCTGTTTACTTTATGTTGTAGACTAATAGGGAGTCTCAAAAACCTGATGTCGATAAGACATCAGTAAAAAATTCAATGCGGATGCAATGGACAATAGTTCAGTATCGGTAAAATATTCGTCAGTCAAATCAGAGATCGGGATAAGGAAATAATGAGGGGAGAAATCCCCTGCGTAAATCCCTTAATATAAATGCAAGTTAGGTATCATAAATGATACCTAACTTGCATTTATATGCCATTTAGGTAAATTCTTTGGTGGTAAGGTACTTAGTACTTGAAAGAAAAGTCCTCACATACAGATTTTACCACTTTGGAAGAGACTCTTGCGCAAACTATTCAGTTTAGAAAAAAAATGTTAGGAACTTCAATACAACTTTTGAACACCTATCCTATGGTTTTGATAGATTTTTTTCTTTATTTCTTTTCCATGTTTGTGACACCACCAAAATTTATTGTTTTTTCCTTTTTTTGTATGAAATTGTTAATATTGTTCATAGAATACATGTCCTTACCAAGTTTTAATAGTATACTTCTTATAGTTTCGGAGAAAAAATTGGTTGCCTGTAAAGTCGGTATACGGGCGAAAGTTTTACGTGACAACGACTTTGAGTGGTAAAATAATTTTACGGAAGGGACGCGTGCCTTTCACTTTTTATGTCTGTCTCTCTCGCTCTTAGGCGGGCTAACCATGCCCGAGTGGAAGGGACGCGTGCCTCTCACTCGCTCTCGTTGTGAGCGCATAACGTGAGCGGAGCGTAACGCAGTTTCTTGAAGTGTCACCCGGCAAACCAATTTATAAGACGTTGTCACGTCAAAATGGCTGTCACATACGGATGGACAGACATAACGTATATTTTAAAATTTGTCTACGAATCCCTAAAAACCCAACTTCGTTCATTTAAAACTTATTTAAAATGAAATTTAGACACTCGACCAAATTTGATAAGAAGCCTTTTAGGCTTTTAGGCACTCGTAGAATTTAACTCTGTACTAAATTTCCGATTCGTATTTTTTATATAAGGTTTAGAATCATTTCCTGATCATAAAAATACAAAATAATAATAAATCCAGGTGGAGCTTCAAGCGCCAGCTCGTAAAAACGTTTTTGACCGATATTCCGAAAAAGTTATAAATCCTATCATTATTGTAGAAAATAAAATTTTCCCATCTTTTGTTGCTAGTAAACTTTTTTTGTAAAACTTACCGTTTACGATTTATAACCCATTTAATGATACGGTTGCGATGATGCCGATAATAGTGGATGAAAATGATGTGGTCTACGATGGAACTTGCTTCTCTAATAGAAACAAACACAGTGTCCTCGTAACCCCAAGGTTCGAACCTTCGACAAAAACCCACTCTGGCAATGCGTTTCACAGATTAAATTATCTATAAAATTATATGTCGACGGACTTATTATACAGATATATCTAGTGTCGTCTGACTGATTATTATTTATTGGTAGGGGTATATATGTGTCTGCTGTCTAATTATTGAGGTTTTAACTGACGTTGACTGACTTTTTCCTGTGGAGGGTTCGATCCTGAGGAAAGTCATCCAGGTCGCAGTTGAGACGGACGGGCTGACGTTGTTACAAAACCTCTATTCATGATCACCCAAAAACATAATATTCATGATCACCGGAAGCTAAGAAACAGCTGACCGTAATATCAATTTAGCAACTTTGATGGTTCGTTCGTTAGGGCCACTCAGAATCATTTGGATCGTCATTGTCCGCGAAATTACAGGAATCAGATGCCAGAAGCCTTTTTCAGTTGTCGTAATAAGCTTTTATTTGATTTGTCAGTGAACAGAAATTTGTTCATTGACCACGTCTCATCTGGTATGTCATGTCGTAACTAACATTGATTTTCATCAGCAGAAATGACAACAATAAGTATTTAAGCATACATTTTGAGTAATACGAGTAGATTGTAAAAAAATTCAACGCAACACTACTAAAATATTTTCCACCATTTTAAAGGTACTCGTAAGCAGGTTAGTACAGTGACATTCTGACATAACTGTAAAAACTTATTGGGCCCGCCACCGGATGAGCAAAACATGTTAAAATTGTATGAACATCGATGACGTAGCGTATAGCGTGCTTCACCGGATGCCTCGGTAACCCAACATTGATTTAACACAATGAACTTTAAAGCTACTATCCGCGCTACTGAAGACCTGTGACTCAAAAGTTGTACTACCCCTTTTTATCTTTTGTTTGATAGAGAATGTGGTGGTGGTGCCATTATATATTCGTTGGCATTTTGAACACTATTGATGCACGCCACAGCCCGACTGACATCCAGCTGACACCTGCCTTTTACTTGATCGGGTTTCGGCAGCCAAACCTTTTACTAGATTTCCGGAACAGTGGATATTGGCCGAAGTTGGCATATATCTACGAGTATTACCTAGTGCACTGGGTGTACTAGGTATTTTATCAGGTATTGCAATAAGCTATACTAGGTATTATCACAGTTTATTATGTGCTACGTGGCTTTCAGGAATTCAATAAGCTTAGAATAGATTTATTTATAAGTAGGTATGAGTAATTTCAGCGCAGTTACCTATAATTGGATTTCTTAAGAGTTCATTCTAATGGTATATTGATTCTGTGAAATTTGGGTTATAACTTATTGAGCAACTGATATACTTTTCTCGATTAGTGCTAATTGATACCTATCTACGTTTTCGTGCTGATATTTTGTCAATAAATAAGGATACTATTAATATTATTAGTGATGGAATATTTTTATTTGGTTGAGGAAATCCCTGTTAAAATTCAGAGAAATTATTAATCTCAGAGATAAATCATTTTATATCTCCAAGTGACGAGCGCAGTGCGGAGATTAGCAGCAATTTAAACTTGTTTTAGGTAAAAATTTTGCGTAGCCTTTAACAACATTTTGTTGAACATAAGGCGCATCTCGTGCACGTGTCTCGTTACTCTATTCTACTGATGTTACGAGTATGAATGCAAAAAATTTGGATGCTTAAATGTATCGATGTTTATAGCTCAATCACGTCGGTTCGTCTGAAAATCTAGTTGGAATTTGGAACACAGTTAGATTTTAAAATATAGTCTGGAAAAGGGCGGATCCAGCTATGGCGCCAGGGGGGGGGGACCACATAGACGGTCACAGGGACTCCACTGGATCCGCCCTTGACATGGAATAGCATTAGTTATTCTAGAGTATAGAATATATTCCTAATTTTTGGAGTGATTTGTATTCTGGGAATAACATATTTATTGCTTTTTATGGCAGGAAAATAGCGGGAACCGGAATTACCTGCGTGAAACCACAGGGCGTATGTAATATGTTAGTACTTAACATCTCTATATATAAAAATGTTGTGTTGGTTTGTGTACGCTTCAAAAACTCAAAAAGTTCTGCACCGAACGAGCTGAAATTTTAGAATGATATATAATCCGCATCAAGGATTGTATTTATCTATTTTTTGCCACAGCGAAGCGTGGTAGGGTATAGCTAGTATTACATAAAAAGAAAGAAATGGTGTCACTGGGATACTTGGTAGAAACAAATAGTTGCTTCCGTTATATATTCTTACGGTTTTAGTCAACATTTTTTTCTATTCAGTTTCACAGTAAAATCGCTATTTCCTCCAAGCTTGCTGTAAGGAAATTCGTTCCAAAAACTAAAAAAAAAATTGACGTCCAATAGGTTTTGAATTGGATTCGACAAACAGGTTTGTTTTCTTCTCCTCGTCTTACTCGTTGGCGGGAAGTAGTGATGGGACTTCCGCAGTGCGTGTGAGTCTCCCAGACCCAAGGACGCAGTAATGAGAGCGCTGCGTGACTGGCCTCGAGGCTTCTGGGTACCATTGCACTGCGCTAACAGAATTCAATCTTAACTGTTCATAACTTCATAAATTGTTTCGTTTACAAAAAAAAGTGCTACTTTATACATATGTACGCACTAACATTCTAAAGCAGTAGAGGCCAACTATTAGGCAGTTGAGACTAACTATTAGTTTGTCGGGGCTTTTTCCGCACTTAGCCCCTCAATTGGACCTTTTTACGTTGAGACTAACTGTTATAGAACTCTGAAAAAAAAATACGGGCAATTAGTTTCAGTATGTCGAGTTTGGGTGACAGTGTGAATAATGCATTCACGCTGACACCACCCTGAAGAGATAGTTACCCGCCGCCTTCGTTATGTCGTTTGTCGGCTGTCCACAATGCTACAATTCAAAACATTTATTTTTTTATCATCTGCAGTAGCGATAAGATGCAATGTTGCAAAGTAGTGGTATGCAGTACGATTTCCCATCACAAGATTTTGCTCCTCCAAAAAGCGTCTAACACGCTCGCTGCTCAGATGCCGCTACATTAGCATGTGAGTTTAACCTCACCCTAAAGCGAACCCATAAGTTTTCTCCACTTAAAAGTGCTCAACGTGACAAAAAAAATCACTTAAGGTGCTCCCTCACTGAGAGCATTCGCGTGTAATGTAACATTATAGATTTACAATTCTACCTCAATGACCAACAGGCGTTCGCATGTACTTTAACATATAACATTATAGATTCGACTTTGAGCATTACATTTCAATGCAATCACCAGCCAGCCACAACGAAAAATACATTGATGTAACTACGTAGTTGTATCAAAATATTACACATTGTATCATCGTATTACAAGGTGGTTATTGTAATGCTCGATTCTCCTCCTTCAGTGAAGTAATGCTCAACTCTGTAACGTTACATTACACTTAAATAATCCCGGTGAGGGAGCGCCTTTAAATTAAAAAAAAAACAATGGTATGAAGCCAATGTTCTGAGTCCTCCTATGTTGCAGCCGCCGCGTGCGTTCGCATTCGCGTGCTTTCGCGACCATCCCAATTATCAGAATAATTCGATGGAAATCTGGATTGTGCTGATTTTATTACAGATCCGGTTTAATCAAACTTTGCTTATTTTACTTACACGAAAAATATTGTTTTTACGATAAATATGGTGTCATAATAATATTATGAAAAATCAAATAAAATCACCAATCCTCAAATATTAAAATCCAGTGTCATGTTTCTTTCCCTTTGAGGGTTTACTGGTTCTTTGCAGCGATTCTTCACCAAATTAACCGATATTCACGAATTGACAGTTGACAGTTGACATTAATGTTCGAGCGACACGAGGTTAGTTTTTGAAGGATAGCAAGCCTAGTAAGCTACTCGTACCAAGGTAGTACTTCTAACTACCTGCAGACAAAACTGGCGTCGCGTAGCGTTTGTCTACACGAGGCTAGAAGCATTAGCTTGCTGGCTTGCTAACGATAGCTTGCTATCCTAGCTTGAAAAACTAGCCTCGTGTAGATCGAGCATTATGTGTAATTTGGTCCAACTTGAGATATAGTATAGTTTTTATTTCGATTAATGGTCTCAATAATTAGTAAGGAACTTGTTACTAATGTTGTTTATTGTTATTGTTTGAAATTTTATGATTCTCGAACAGATGGCGCTTCAATCAATGATACCCGTTTCTATTATTTTACCGGGATTAAAAGTAATCTATTATTCCGGACTACAACAATATATCTGTGTTCCAAATTCCATGTGTTCCGATGTGATTGAGCCACAAACATGCAAACATCTAAACTTTGGCAATTATAATATTAGTAGGATTCGTTAAACCCAAACGAAGTTGTGACGGTTCGCTAGTTATTTGAAAAAAAAAAACCAGCAGTGCCCCACAGTTTTAGCCACCCAGTTACTGATTCTGTTATTTTTCCTTCTGATATAGGTAATCAATGTTTTGTATCAGATTGTAATCTGTGTTCCAAATTTAATTTCATTTAACCGTTATCAACAAACATCTAATCATCTAATACACAGATTTCTAAAACAAAAGGCAGATGGAACGTGCGGAACACAGATCCTTAGGTCCAGAAAGCAAATATCAAACGACAAAGCAAATACAAGCTCCAGTCAGTACGAAACGGACTTTCGTCTCGTACGGGAGTCCCGTGTGATTTTAAGTTTTATTTAAGATTATGCCGTCTTGTATCTTCAAACATTGCAAACATTGTTCACAAAAATAAGAAAAGGAAAGAGGAATATCATTTCATAGGAAAGTTTGAATATTTTTACTGCTATTTATATAATTTAGGCGATTTCATTTCGATTGATGAATAGAAACACAACACCTCAACGAAAATTGGTTAGTGTTGCTATGCTAAATTGAAATTATTTTCCCTAAAGCTAGGTAAAATATAGATTATAATTTTTTTGAAGATACTCGTAGACCAAATTATTTATGTACTTAAGTAGATTGTATTATTCTATTTTAAACCCAATTTTATAATCGTGTTTTTTTTAATTTAATGTGAATCGATGCCTACCACAAATCCACGTCATTACTAGTGTTTATAAAAATACTAATAGTGTTGATGAAAACTATAGTTATGAAGCAAGTTTTTAATACTGGTAAGTAGGTATAGTGGAGCTTAAAAAGTAGGCACATTTTTGAGAGATCTAATCGTTTTAATCAACCTCGTGTTATCTGGTCGAGTCAGTAGTGACATTGTCGAAGTTTTATACGGTGCTAATTTGAGCGTACATACTTACCCAAAAAAGATGTTGGTATCATGTCAATCGCCGTTGGCACCACATATACTGGCCTTGCTGCCAAGGTGGGTTGTAGGTATAAAACGTTGCACTTTCGAGCTCCCTGCCCCAATAAACTTGATTTTGGTTCTCTGGATGGACGTGAGGCTGCTGTTCATTCTGTCCTGACTTTCTTTGTCCATAATTGGGGAAAGGGCTGTTAAAAGTGTTCGTCAAAAACCTCTTTAATTTGGTTGATCGTGGAGCCACGTTGTCTGAAGTGCAGAATAAAATTCTTGACTTCTACAATTTTCTTTGGCAATGTTATGGCGGACCCACAAAATTATCAAAACAATCCTATGCTATCTACCGTTGGCTATCAACTTGGTTAACCTTCGGCCATGCGGCCTTCACCCTGGCCATTCGCTCTATCATTTAACGTCTCCAGTCCAATTTAAACATTTGGTACTTGGACGACGGAACTTTGGGTGGCAATGTGAATAATGTCAACTGATTTACAAAAACTTTTAGACGGTTTTCGTTGGTTTATATCAACATTTTTGAAAAGGTGAACTTTTCGTTTGCGACACAGACAAAGATTGCATAGTAAACAAATTGAATGATCTGGCCCCCCAACATCAAATAAGTTGACGAAAATTCTCTGCACCTCCTGTGTTCACCGATATTAAATGAGTAGTTGCCACCTTTTGTCAAGCATAATATTCAAAATTTCACAGGAAGCTCCGATAGAATACTCAAAATAAACACACACATGACTTTTACTATTATTCGGCGTGGTCATTTTATTCCGAATTTTCTGTATGAATATTCAAATTTTTTGTTGCATGCAAAATCAAAATTCTTAACTTCATAGAATGGAAATAGTAATAACAAAAAATCCTTGCATAATATATAATCGGTGTAATAATAAATTATTTTTATAATATATGTGTTTATTATACGCGAAGATTTCCGAAGCTAAGACAACAATAGTGGGATTTTTTTCTTAAGACTGGGAACATTACACGCACACCAACGTGAGTAATTTGACAACGTCGGTGAGAGCTGTCACGCATACGTAACTAATGACTGGCCTCACAGTGTTGTTCACGAAGGTTTCATCTGTTTAGAAATCTGTGATCTAATAGTACAAATTTTCCCACCGCCTGGAAAATACCTGCCGATAGAAGTAAAACTTATAACTCAGAATTTGAAAGCGTACTTTGGAAACTACGCGGATGAAACCGGAGGGCCATGCTCATGGCCATGGTCCCGAGTTTACCCGAAGATTTCTTATCATTCGGGACCGTGATGCTAGAATTCAATTCACAGCCCACGAAAAATCTGTCTGTGGTGCGCCAAAAGAAATTTTCACTTCAAAAGCAGTGACACTCTTGAGTTACTAATTAGTAAACACAGAATACACACAATACATATACATACATATTTATACACAGAGGTATCGGTAAAAGTAACAAACTCACGAGTTCAATTGATTTTCTTATTTAAAAAAATGCCCCCAAAATACATAAAAGAATTTTTAATTTTGGAAAGATATACCTACCAAATCGTTTCATAACTTGAATAATGTGTAATAATAGCATGTATAATAATTGGTGAACACATTAAAAAATATTATAACGAATTGAGTAACTACTA
This sequence comes from Ectropis grisescens, assembly GCA_017562165.1. Taxonomy (NCBI): domain Eukaryota; kingdom Metazoa; phylum Arthropoda; class Insecta; order Lepidoptera; family Geometridae; genus Ectropis; species Ectropis grisescens. Next base: position 20,524,906 of record CM029776.1, read on the forward strand.
TTCTTCCAAGTTGGAAAAAAACTATAAAGAGATTAGGAGCTAAATTGCTAAAGCGCCACAAACGTGCAATAATAATTTTCTTACCGACATTGAGTAGCGACATCTATTGCAATATTAGTAAAACTGGTGAAAACCAGTTTCAAGAATTTTCCGAGACGTAACAAAACAGAGCTATGAAATGGCTGTAGTTAGTTTGAAAAAAGAACGCGATTACATTGCTCTACAAAAACGCATAGATGGCGCTTTGGATAACAAAATTTATCACAATCCATAATTATTTTATGTCTAGATATTTTAACCCATATTCACATTTCAGATACTATTTTGTTGTATATAGATATATTAATATGCCGGTGAATATTTTTCAACTACGACTTTGCATTGTTTTCGATTAAAAAAATATTCGAAAAGTGTAGAATATGAGTCAAATATTAAGTGCTGTGGTAAAGTTGAGACCGTACTCATCTCTGACAAAATTTGGTTCGATCGAATACAGTAGACAATAATTTTAACGTATCTGCTAAAACGTGTTATTTAATTAATATGTAATCCGTGAACTAAAAAAACAGTAAATCGGTAGGGACTTAGTAAACTAAAGGACCAATTTTACGGGCGCGTAAGGTTGTAGATTCAGTTGTATTTTCCAAGTGCAGCTGTACAAATTTGTAATCACCACTGAGGTTTTACTGAGGGCATCACTGAAGGAAATCATCGTGAGGAAATTATTTGCTATCCGCTGACCCGCGCTTGTTAAGCATGGATTTGTTTTTTCTTAACCGAGTATATCCAATCCTAATTAACAGGAAGCTATCACTCAAGTAAGGTCGTTTAGGCTCTTCGGAATCTGCGGCGACAACTCAAAACGTGAATAAAATAGGCAAAAAAGCGGCAAAATTATGCTACGCCTACACAAAGTAAAAATGAGTTCATACATAATTCAACTTACACAATATTATAAAATAGGATCACAAAAAAAGAAAATTCAGAGACGCAATGGGGATTTCCAATTCTAATTCCTCATTAAGTTTATTTTCAGCTTCGAAAATGACGTGTCACATGAAATTTAAATAACATTTAAATTCATTAATTTGCAATCCAATTTGTGTATTCGGGGAAAATGTAAACAAAGAGGCAACCGTAGTATGTTATATATAATTCATATTAATATAATCTAGCGAAAAAAATGAATTTTAAACTATTGTCGGGTTTTTCCTACGCATGCTAGTGTTATTATTTCTTGGGTGTTTAAATATGAAACAATAATATTACGTTTTCAAGTTGCTTTCCAGATCTGTCTAATTCTATTTTATGTGTTTAAACATTTTTGCGTCAACTCCTCCTTTCGTTAGTTTACGATTGAACATGGTGCACGAAACTGCATTGAAATATCGGGAAGTCGCTCCACTGTGTAACGACGGTAAATATTCCGTAAGTAATTAATAATATAACCCACCAATCTAGTTTTAGTGTACTGATGATCTCTTCCCTTAGTCGGTAGCGAGTTTTTGTACACTCAACTGTAGGTACCTACGCCACCCAGGATAATTTTCTATGTAATTATATGCGGTTTCCTTTGCCCAGTTGTTACCATTCATTAGATACTAGCAGTGCTTACCGGTTTTACTCAAGCAGTTCCCATACCCTTAACCCATGTGCTATTCTAGACTATTATTATCTGTGTTCTAATTTTCAACCCGAGAGTCTACCACCTAACTAAAACTGTCATAGCTTAGATATTACTCTCTTTTCTTTTCCCTTAAAATTTTAGAGACAGCGATAGCAAAGACAAAGCAGATTCAGTTGATGGGTAGACTTGGTGATCCTTTCATACGTTCCGACGCCATTGACTTTTTTTTGACGTGACAACGTCTAATAAATCGATGAACGCTGGCTGCACGAAAAAGTATGACTCATTGCCCCGTTACCCTCATTGTCCCGTAACGCTCATTGTTCCGTTACGTTAGGGTTTGCATTTGCATTTCAAAATTCCGATTACTAGCATAATTTCAAGTATTTATTCTTTTATTATTAAAAAAAAATAGCATCGATCGGCGGGTGCAGTAATAATAATATAGGATAGGTTACGATTGACAAACATTTTTATGGTGATTCATATAATTGATGATAGGTATTTGATTACAGTTTATTTTATTATTTTATTACAATCTACTTCAATATGGGTATCAAATGAAAGGGCTTGACTAGTAGAGTATACTATAGTATATACACTATGATAAATTTTAAATCCAAGATGGCCATCACCACGAAACAGCGAAATACATTTTTTTATTCACTACTCGCTCAATATGGGTTTCAAAAGAAAGAGCTTGACTAGTAGAATGTTGTACACATTACAAATATGAAGTAGTCGGCGGTCAATCAAAATTTTTGATTTTATTCTTGTTTTTCCACTCGATTCTATTGTATGCAATCATTACATTAATGTTTTGTGATGACGTTGTCACGTTAAACTATCGTCCGCAAACCAACTTTACAGATAACCATTTTTTTTTAAACTTTAATAGTTTCGCAGTTGACCATCATCTCGCGTGATGTTGACGATGTGATCTACGATGGAGCGTGCTTACCTAGAGGAACCAATTCACTCTCGATGTGAAGACACCAAGACTGTAATCATCGGAAACTAAAAAAAATCTAGTTACCATAGGTATACGACGTACTTAATTCAGTAGATACCTTTTTTATCTATAATATTCAAGGCATTTATTAAACATATGTTTCATGGAAAATTAAAACAAAATTCTTAACTGCGGTATTTTTATAAAACCGTTACTTTTAGGAAAATAATTTACTAGCGGCCCGTTCCAGCTTCGCTCGGATAATATCCTAGATACCAACTACAGCGCCATCTGTTGGGCTGATTTGTGAATCTAAACTAAGCAGGGCCCTACTCAAACGTATACAAAAAAAACATTCAAATCGGTCCAGCCGTTTAGGAGGAGTTTCCTTACAACGAAAAGTGGCATTGATTTTCATATATTTAGATTCGCAAGTAGTAGTAGTAGTTCAAAAATGTCGGCTTTGCCACCATAACTCCCGTCCTTGATTGTTTATTGACTATTACTACTTTTTCACCAATTTTGTTCTGAGCAAGTTGCGAGCTTGACTCATAGTCGACCGAATGTCTTTACTTTTTCGCTATTGAAGTGACATGACATTAAACCGAAGCACATCTACAAAGATCTATCTAGCATGCCCTTCAAGTCTTGTGTTAAGGGTACTTTTTCGAAATTTCATTCTCCGACTGATTCATTTGGCCAAAATTTTATTTCACTTTCAGCTTTGCCACACATGTTCATTTGTAAAAAAAGTAACAAAAGATCATATATTTGAATGAGGGACTTGTTTTTATAAAGTAGTTTTCAAGATATACGTTCTAATATTACGTTCAAATATTAGTACTACGTTCAAATATTTTGTGCCCAGATGAATCAGAATTTGTATTACAGATGATTAAGAATCCGAAGTAAAAATGAAAAACTTTGTGTAATTTGGCTCTGTATTGACGAAAATATCATATTCACACACATAAAATATTTTTTATATATGACAACAATTATCAGTGATCTTGATCAAACGTAAATAAACGCTTGGATCACCAAGCGCAGATGAATCAGATATTTACCTTTGTAACTCCGGGATCCAAGTAAACCAGCTCCATGCCCACCTTCTGGTGCATCCGTTATACGACTGGCTTCTGGAAGTCACTGGAAGTCAGGCTCTCATTATTATCACCTGACCCAGCACGGTCAAGCGCAGCTTATGCCAGCTTAATCACTATTATATGCCGGACACATCTTATTTGCCTATTTATAAACACACTAAAGGTATAACTAATAAAATATTTTTTTTATAAAAGGGCAATTCATTTCCTTGTGATATAATTATAATTCATAATGATTTATCAAAGGGAAAATGCGGTATAGACTCTTTTCTTCCGAAAAATGGCAAACGGACGCGCCATATGAATCAGAAGAACAAACTTCAAATATTTTTAATTTATAGTTAGACTGCAATTATTTGAAAAATATCACGTGTCCCAGTTAGAGCTAAAGTTCAACTGTATAAAAAAAATAACAGGCCATTTTGTTAGTTAGTTTCGGAAATAACCACATAGACGTCCAAAATGTTGTCTTTGAAGAAGTACCCTTAAATAAGTCTTGGTTACAACCAAGGAAATTTTAAATAAAATCTTTTTAGTGTAGGCGTATCAGGCTTTAGTGGCACCACTCGTGAATGGTTGTGGTTGGTGGTTCTCTAAACAGGGGTTAGGACACGTACCCATTATCTGTGTGTTGCTGGAACGTCAAACTGAGTCGACATTATCCGACCGGACCGTGGTAGATTTTTCGTAGGAAGGCATCAGTGGAAGTTGGCTTAGGATGGTTTCTTCTATCCCCCGAACTTCGGGGTAGCGCAGAGGAATGCAGTGCTGTAGTAAGTGCCTAAATCAAAAGATACAAACGGAAAAGAAATGAGGCCTACTCACAGCACTTTAATAATTATCACACTCACTTACCATCCTCAACGAGTAGACTGCTAGGAATTGTATTTTATCTTGAGCTATAGCAAACAGGGAGGTACAGTTTTCTTATACAAATCTTTATTAGGAACGTCCTTATATAAGAAAAATCTGAATTCTTGTAATTTGTCTACCAAAATGTGGGAAGAGAAGACGGAATACATTTGAGTACACAGCAGGGCATGAAACTGAGGACCTATCCAGAGTTACCATATAATCAAAATCACCATCACCCATTTTCAAGTGGTATTAGTGATTTCGACGACATAAAACAACCACTAGAATGTCCAATTTCAAGAATTCGCGAAGAAAAGTGAAATTCTCAGGGTTTTTGGGTAGTAGAAAAGACAAAATACATACGCACGGATACAACATATCATACTGTAACATATGAAGTAACAAACAATTACACTGCGGTTACAACTACACCAAAAACAATAAGTTTCCTGTACGCAAATGCTCGCAGCTTAGTCAAAAAAGGTAAACACGATGAACTGTTATGTATAGTAAAAAACTTTCAAAAAACTATAGATGTTATAGTCATCACAGAGACATGGATAAAAAATGAGAGTGATGCTAAACAGCTCCACTTGCCAAATTACGATCATTATTATAATTATAGAACGACTACAGTTGGAGGGGGTGTATCAATTTATATAAATAGTAATTTAACTCATGAGTTCTTGGATGACCTTTGTGAAGATTCGAATCATTTTCTCTGGGTTCATCTGAAGAAACTTTGCCTGGATATTGGAGTTGTTTATAGACAACCCACATCAAGAGTAAATGACTTTTTGGAGATATATTCCAAGCAGTTATCTGGAAAGAAGAGGATAGTCATATTCGGAGATTTTAACTTGAACCTACTTAGTAAAGAAAATTCTATAAAGAATACAAAAGTGTATTACGAGAAAATGATCTAAAAATACTCAACAAGATTCAAAAGGATCACTGTACACGTAAAACAGAAACCACAGCGACTATTATCGATCACATCTGCACTTCTTTAAAAGACAACACTTATCACATGGCAATTATAGAATCAGATTTTTCAGATCATAATCAAATCTACTTTGAAATTAAAAGAGTTAAAACTGAACCAATAAAAAGGAAACAGTATGAAGCAATTAACTACAACCAATTATTTCAAACTATAAAAGACCTGCCATTGAATAAACTTCAACATGATTTCACAAAGTTTGAAGAATACCTACTCCAGGCTATTTCGAAAAATAAAGTCCAAAAATATAAATTACAAAATTCGCCCAGAAAAGATTGGATCAATAAAGATTTGCTACTTGGTATAAATGAAAGGAATATTCTATGGTCCGAATATAAAGATTCACCAGAGGATGAGAATTTAAAATATAAATACTTAAATAAAAAGAAGATTGTATACAAGACAATACAAAAAACAAAAAATGAATACTACTATAACGCTTTTAAAAATTGTGAAAAAAATCCTCTAAAATGTGGCATGTTATAAATGATTTGGCTAAAAATAAAGTCAGCAATCGGTATATTTCGATAAAACTAAACACTCCAACTGGCCCAATCTCAGACACTAAAGAAATAACTGAATGTTTTAATTCTTTCTTTTCAAATATAGGCGCCGTATTGGCCAACCAAATACCTACAAAATTTCATAAAGCCTCAGAAAACAAAACTATGATCAAAACCAACACAATAAACAGCTTCTTACTAAATTAAAACCAGCAACTATCGATGAAGTAGCACAAATTATAACGACTTGGATTCCAACACTAGTGCTGGAATAGATGGTATTACCACAAAAATGATAAAATGTGTCAAAGACCTAGTAATTGTAAACTTAACGGATTGTATTAACAAATGTATAGCCGACGGTGTGTTCCCAGACTCTCTAAAAATCGCCAAAGTTACCCCTATTTATAAATCGGGCAATAAGATGGATCCTAGTAATTATCGCCCAATATCAGTTCTACCTATATTATCCAAAATATTCGAAAAATACTACACAATAGACTTAGCAATTTTATGGATTCAATAAACTTCTTATACCATAAACAATATGGTTTCAGGCCAAAATCTAACACACTTTCGGCAGCAGTTGACTTAGTAACGACAATAAAACTAAATATTGATAAAAGTTAATTAACTTGGGTATTTTTATTGACTTAAAAAGCTTTTGACACAGTCAGTCATGAAAACTTTTATCCAAACTGAAAACTATGGGATTATCTGGATCTGCGTTCAAAATGTTTCAATCGTATCTCACAAATCGGTATCAGATTACTAAAATAGACGGAATTGAAAGTCAGCCTCAATTGATTACTTACGGAGTTCCTCAGGGTTCAATTTAGGCCCTCTCCTGTTTTTAATTTACATAAATGACATACAAAACATTGGTCTAAAAGGAAACATAACTCTATATGCAGATGATACTAGCTTATTTTACTCTGGCAATTCAATGATTCTCATAATAGAGAACGCACAACATGATCTAGATCTTCTTAATAACTGGTTTTTAACTAATTTGCTGACTATCAACACATCAAAAACAAACTATATTATATGTGCAGCCAAAAACAAAAGAATTGGAAAATTCAATCCTTTAACCATCGGTGGTGCAATTATCGATGAAGTCGATAAAGAAAAGTATTTGGGTCTGGTCTTGGATAAACATCTCAATTGGAAACCTCACTTAGAACACATTAAAATAAAACTTGTGTCACTGACAGGCTCTCTTCGTGGTATTTCCAAATGTCTAACTAAAAAAGTGCGTTACACTATCTATAATTCCATGATTAAGCCCCATTTAGACTATTTAGTTGAAATATGGGGAACGGCTTGCAAATCAAATCTTAAAACTTACAAATTTGCCAAAATAGAGCTATAAAGGCTCTCTTTGGATATGACTATCTAACGCCTACCACCAAGATATATAAAGACACTAAACTAATGAATATTCTTGAGATGTACAGATATAACACGTGTATCCTAATACGAAAAATTCTAACAAAAGATGTACATACACAAATATCATTTTCAAAAAGAATTAGCGTACAAAGAATTATTACTCGGCAAGCAAACAATATAATCTTAGTAAATAAACCTAGAACTAATTACGGAACTCAAAATATTATGTTTGAAGGTGCCTACTTATACAACAAGTTACCTAAGGAAATAAAAGAGGCGAAGTCATTGTTTACATTCAAAAATTGCTCATATTACATATTTTTAAAAATCGGTTTGCATGACATATGTACGTAATAAGAGTGGTCAAGTGCAGTCGAACTCGCCCATGAAGGCTTCCGTTACAGCAAGTAACATAATATAAAAGTTCTTGTAGTTTGTTGTTACTTTAATCAGTGTTTTAACAATAGTGAATTTATGACGTATTAAAATAAAACCAGGCACATACTAGATCTCATTCAAGCCAATTTTCATTGATGGTGAAGTACATTTTACCCTTTTTATGTTTGATATGTATATATATATATATATATATATATATATATATATATATATATATATATATATATATATATATATATATATATATATATATATATATATATATATATATATATATATTATATTTTCTTACATCCTACATTCAAGTCATTAATTATAAACGTCCTGGATATATTGATCTTGATTTACCAATGGCATCGACTATTTAGCGTCTGCATAGGATGAACGGCATTTGTGAGTGCGACGTTGCCAGCTAGTTTAGATTTACTTTCTTTTTTTTTACTTCAATTTCGTAAGATCTATAGTTATACGGATGCCCGATATTTTTATATTCTTTATTATTATCTATCTACAAATTTATTCTCACAATATTAAGGTATTGAACTTGTTATAAGGCGTCTTGTTGTAAATGATCACAGATGAATGAATTGTGTGATAAATGTATGTCACACTTCCACGTTAGTGTAGATTTTGACAAAGTTTAGTAAACAATTACTTAATAAGACAAAAAAAATTTAGCTCCTATTTATGATCCTATTTATCCTATTTCTGTTTGCCTAATATATGAATGTGCGTAATTATCATAACATGACATAATTATTGTATCATGACTCATGACATAAATTGATTACATGTTTTGTTTACTTTTTTCACAATATTTTGTTAGTAAATTAATGTATCTATCATTAGTATAATTGGCGTTAAGCCGTTCTAATTGATTAATAAATAAATAAATAAATGAGATTTTTACACCAATAATCGCAGGTAGTATCTAAAATAACAAGCATAAATTTTAATGTAGATGTACATGTTTGTTTAGTCATATTTTTATTAATTTAAGACAAGTAGGTACGTAATAACCTCATTTGTGGATCAACACAAATGTAGATAATATAAAATCGGGATTGTATCCTGCCATGGACTGAACCAATATTATATATAGACGTCCAATGTAATATACGGACGTCCAATATGATATACGGACGTCCAATATCTATATACGGACGCCTAATAGTTATATACGGATGTTCAATAGCCTGGCCACTTTAATTATAAAAATACGGCACTATGTGAAGCAGTTATGTTTGGCAACGAGCTACTGTATGGCAGAAACACTGCTGCCAATCGTGTTGCGCCATACTGGATTATTCCCATTTGTTTCCACACATTTATCCCCAGTAGAAACAAACGGGTGCTAAGTTTCGGAGAGCGGGTGGAAAACAGTTACTTAAAGTCTTTCTGAAGCTGTTCTACTCCGTCAAACTTGAAGGTAATACGCCAGAGGCGTGGAGCTGAAGTGTGGTGGTGCTCTTCTACAAAAAAGGTGACATCACTTTGTTGAAGAACCCATCTCACTTCTGAGCCACGTTTATAAGTAATCACGAATCGTCTCGCACGCAGGTTTGACGACTTCCAGCCACCCAAACAAGCCGGTTTCCGAAAATATTAGTAGACAATTCACCCACAACACCATCTGACCCCAAACACACGTTTATAAGGGGAGACAGGGAGACGTTATCTCTCCGAAACTGTTCACCTCTGCATTGGAGGATATTTTTAAGCTTTTAAACTAGAATGGATATGGTATCAACATTAATGGCAAATACATCACCCACCTTCGATTTGCCGACGATATAGTCATTACGACTTTGGCTCAGTGCTCAGAGACCTCAATACTGTCTCTCAACAGGTAGGGCTCAAAATGAACATGGGTAAGACACAAAATCATGTCAAATGTTGCACCCATACCGGTCCATGTTTGAAACGGCAGTATCGAAAGTGGCGACCATTACGCTTATCTAGGTCAGACGATCCAGTTAGGCAGATCAAACTTTGACAAGGAGCTCAGCCGACGAATCCAACTCGGATGGGCAGTGTTTGGCATCACATCTTCTCGCCAGAAATATCACAAACTCTCATGGCGAAAGTTTACAATCAGTTTGTGTTACCAGTGATGATATATGGTACTGAGACGTGGTCGCCAACTATTGCATATTGGCATGATATGCAAAGTCAAAGTTGCGCAACGGGCAATGGAGAGAGCTATGCTTGGAATTTCACTGCGTGACAAAAACCGCAACGAGGAAATCCGCAGAAGAACGAAGGTCATCGTCATAGCTTTTAAAATTAGCAAGTTGAAGTGGCAATGGGCAGGCTGCAGATAATGATGTATAGCGTATATGGTTATGAGAAAGCTTTCGATTTCATCGAAACCTGGGCAGTGCTTCAGTTTTTCCAGCGTTGAAGTGTATAACAGCAAAGCCACAATGTCTGTCCGATTACAGGATCAGTGCACAAAACATATCCAACTACAGAAAGGCGTGAGGCAGGGAGATGTTATATCTCCGAAACTGTTCAAACCTGTACCGGTTATTGTTGGCAATACAACAATCGAAGTTATTGGCGAATACGTTTACCTAGGTCAAAAGATCTAAATAGGTAGATCCAACTTCGACAAAGAGGTCCAGCGAAGGATCCAACTCGGATGGGCAGCGTTCGCGAAACTTCGGCCCATCTTTGAGTCCAAAATACCCTAATTCCTAAAGACAAAAGTATTTAAGTAGTGCTTGTTGCCCGTGATGGCTTATGGAACTGAGACGTGGTCCTCAACTGTGGGCCTCAACACGAAGCTCAAAGTTACACAGCGAGCTTTGTAGAGAGCTATGTTTAGAGTCTCTCTACGCGACATAATCCGTAATGAGGATGTTTGCAAAAGAACGAAAGTGGCCGACATAGCTCAGAATAAGAAAGCTGAAGTGGCAATGGGTTGGCTACATCGCTCGCAAAACTGACAACCAATGGGGAAGAAGGTTTCTCGAGTGGCGACCACGAACCAGAAGACGCAGTGTTGGACGGACTCCCACTATATGGACAGATGACCTCACAAAGGTCGCTGGAAACCGTTGGTTGCAGGTTGCGCAGGACCGTTTGTTGTGGAAATCTAGGGGGGAGGCCTATGTTCAGCAGTGGAAGTCTTGCGGCTGATGATGATGAGAGATGACGAGGGACAAATGGGAATTACTGGCAGTATGAAGAAATATTTTTAAACAACTTCTCTTGACGTCCCCGGTGGGAAAATATCTCACTGGATTTGAATTGGACATCCATATATAGCAATTGGACGTCCGTATACAGCTATTGAGCGTCCGTTTATAGCAATTGGACGTCCGTATATAGCTATTGAGCGTCCGTATATAGTAATTCGACGTACGTGTATAGCTATTGAACGTCCGTATATAGCTATTGAGCGTCCGTATATAGTAATTCGACGTCCGTATATAGTAATTCGACGTCCGTATATAGCTATTGAACGTCCGCATATATCTATTGAGCGTCCGTATATAGCAATTGGACGTCCGTAAATAGCTATTGAGCGTCCGTACATTTATTCTCTTTATCGTCGACGCGCAATTTTAGCACGTATATTGAGTCTCCGGCTAAATTAGCCACCAAAAACTAGGTATTCTCTCAAAGATGCGAAGATACTATTCAGATAGACATACAGATTCAATTCTGAACAGTTGCTCACGTTAAATAAAGCACAGATTCGCTCCTGTATGTTCGCACCTTTGGGATGGATCGGCTAAGCATCAGCTGGAGACTTTGGAATCGATTGAGAGACGTGCCGAAAGGCTCATAGACAATGACACTCTTGTGCGTAAAATAATTCAAAGTCTTGATCATCGCCGCAAAATTGCTAGCTTATCGGTTTTATACCGGTTATACTTCGGAGAGTGTGCAATTGATCTACATGATCTAATACCATCTTGTCCTTTTTTCTATCAGACTTTTCGTATCTCAAAAAAGCGACGTCGTTCCATGGTTGATGTTCCGAAAACACCAACGAAGAAGAGATTTGACTCTAAGTTTGTGACAAGAACGTCTAGGTTGTGGAATGCGTTGCCTCAGTGGGTTTTCCCTTATAGTTACAATATTGGTGTCTTCAAATCGAGAGTGAATCGTTTTCTTCTAGGTAAGCACGCTCCATTGTAGATTGCATCGTCACTTAACATCAGGCGAGATGGTGGTCAAGTGCAAACCTATAAAATAATAATAAAATGGCAATTGGACGTCCGTATATAGCTATTGAGCGTCCGTATATGATATTATTTTTAGTCTCCGAAATCCTCGATAATTCATCTTCTATCTACATCTAGTACATTCCAATAACACATCATTTATTTTTTGCAACTTTTTGAAAGTTTAAATAAAGTCGGACTTCTAATAATACGCAACGCGTACAACGCCACCTACGGCGAATATTTTTTTTTTGATTTCAGTCCGTGATAAATATTATGTGATCTGTTGTTGCGAGCTGGCAACGTCGCAGTTGCGGACGCCAAATACGCGGATCCATAGTCAGGAAATCTCCGAGTTATACGGCTGTGAATATACGCGCGACAGCAGCGCCTCACCTGCGCTGAGATTTCGTCACGAACTTTTTAATATATTTTTGAATCCATTTTAGAGTTTTTTTGGCTTCTATCGATATTTGTTCTACGGCTAGTCAGGACCAAAAGGACGTAAATGGCAATGTCTATAAAAGTGGCGTCCAGTATGCGGACGCCAAAAGCAGGTGGACGCCAGTTTAAATGCACTTTTTTCTTCAGAGGACGGCTAATTGTTTGGAGGATGTATATATATATATATATATATATATATATATATATATATATATGTGTATTGGTATATGTGCGTATATATATTAGAAACCTCAATATCATGTATGGTTTAGATGAAAAAAAAAAATTGTCTTTCAGATCTAAGTAGTCCCATACTTACTTATACCCAGTATTTAGAATTTATTATGTGTTTTTTTTTTTATTTCTATTTTTTTTTTAATGAAAATCTTAATGCGGTTCACAGAATATATCTACTTACCTGGTTTCAATGGTGTAGCTCATGTGGTTTCGGAGAAAGGTGGCTATGACATACGGACTGACAGACAGTCAGACAGACATGACGAATCCATAAGGATCTCGTATTTTGCCATTGGCTGCGGAATTCAAATAAACACCTACGAGCTACCAGTGTGCCTCCAACTTTATTCCAGCCTATTGTTTACTGCACAATACGTTAGCACTGGTAACGAAGCCGGGACGGTTCAACTTATGTTACGTAGGTACATATTTCAAATGTACCCTACAAAGATTAAAAAAAATAATAGTATATGAAACTAGAATAATATAAACTATCTACGTGATCAGTAATAAAATAAACAATATGTTTAGAAAATACTTTTGTAGGCAATTAAATATCTATTTTAAAGTCAAGCCATAAATAATAAAAATTTGAAAAGTCAATTAAATACAGTTATAAATACATATCTATGCTATGTGGCCTTCATGAGGGATTGCAGAAAAAGAGTTATAGTAGTAGTCAAAAAAAAAAAAAAAAAAAAAAACTTAAAATGCGATACAACGACAGATGTTTTGTACCGGAATGGAACTCGCTGTTTGCTGTGCGCTGCTGCAGCAGAATTCTATATTATGCATGTTATATGTTAAGCTTGTAATCTCAGTAAGAGAATTTATTGTAATTCAATTGAGATTAATAAATATTCTTAAACCTCAAAATAATTCACGATAATTGTGGTAATATAATAAATATAATGGTGTGTTTTCGGTACACGTGTTATAGATACACAAGATCTCAGGATAGCAGGATCTGGGCAAACAGAATTTTACTACAAAAACATTTTTTATTTTTACTAAGAGATATAACATCTTAGATCTCTGGGCGACGAGCGCAGTGTAGACCTAGGTAATGATTTTGACTCTTCATGTTCCAATAGCTGCATGTCACTGTGCTATTATGTGGCAGGCATGTTGCTTACCATCATACACATGTCCTGCTCTTCTCGTCACTCTTTACTTTAAAAAAACTCATGTAAAACTTAGTAAACTTTTTACCTACTTAACAAAAACATCAATATATCAATATCACTGCACTGGCACTGCTAGTATTTTATATATTGATATATATCAATATAGCAGTGCCCCGTGGTTCCCTTTCCCGTTATTTTCCAGAGATATAAAAAATATAAAAAGTTATATGTTACTTCTAATACCTCCAAAAATATGTGTACATTGTTTCATGATGTTAACTAGTTTTCGCGATAAATCATAACACTTGTAAGAAACAAACTAACATTCACGTTTATAATGTTAATAGGATAGGATATATTGAAATACAAGAAAAACCCTTGTCACCGTCATCTCGTTGTCGATGACGTTCCGATGAAGGGAGCCGTGGACAAACGCACTTAGGGGAAAGGGTGTAAAATGTACACCGAAGGGCAAATGTTTGTCCTCCCAACAGCTGGCCCACGGTTGGCACATCGCTGTCAAAGCCATTGGCTTTTCATTCGACGCCTTCCTTTTGACACCTACACGCAAAATTCCAATTTAATTTCGTGCGGTGAAAGCCCAGTTCGGGAATAGCTGAGAAGCTAAATGTTGGCAAAATGGTAAAAGAAAACCTTTTTTCAAATCAAGTAATTTATTTCCTTATGGGCCTAGGTTATATAGATTTTAATTAGGGCTAGTAATATTCTCCGCGTCCTGTTTGGTTAGCGTACAAGTCATAGTTTCATAGTTGCAAATATAAGACTTTTTTAAAGAAATATTACCTGTAAGTCATTGTAACAATATCAAAATTAAAGTCTAAGCGATAGGATATAGAAAATTCTGTTTTTAAAATGAAATCCGACGGTATAGTTCGCTTTTCTATCATAGTAATCTGAGTTTCGTACAATAACCTAATACTATCGGACAATTATTCACTTCATTTGTTTCTTAATTCTTAAGTTTTTTACCATATAGGTATTTTATTATTAAAGCTTAAATACTAGGGTGCCGCCAGCAGCAGAGCAAGGCCCAAGCTACCGGTGCAGGTGATCACAGAGGAAGTAATCACTACCAGGTGGTGGCTATAGACTGAGGAAACTCTTGATTATGCGCGCCTTCTGCATCTGACTCTTGGTGTTGGATGAATTCTAGCGCAAGTCTCTTAACAGATGTCGGACAATTATTATTACTATACTCGCTGACCCGGCCGGCAAACTTCGTACCACCATATTTTTTTCGTTAAAATTGACAGTTTTTTTTGCGAAAGTTACTAACATTGTCCCAACAATAACGAATATATAAAACAATCATCCAATTTAGTGTAGTCATTCAAAAGTTATGAGCCTGCCACATTATAAAAAAAAAAAGTTTGTTTTGTCCAAAACTTTAAAAAATTTTTAGGAGTGAACAACCCTTATCACTTAGGGGTGTGAAAAATAGATAGTAGCCGATTCTCAGACCTAGTAAATATATTTTATGCATATAAAATTTGGTAAAAATCAGTAAAGCCGTTTGGGAGGAGTAAGGTAATTAAAAAATATAGGGGTTAATTGTAAAGGGTTGAAAATTCAGGGTTATATGTATTTACTAATGCTGTATCATATTTTTTTTTAAATAAATTTGAAAAAAATTTAAGGATGAACAACCTTTATCACTTAGGGGTGTGGAAAATAGATGTTGGGCGATTCTCAGACCTACTCAATATGCTCACAAAATTTCATGAGAATCGGGCAAGCCGTATCGGAGCACCGCGACACGAGAATTGTATAATAGTAGATTATTCACCAAGGGAGTAAAGCACTGTCTTGTGTCATGGGCGTCATATTGGATCCTAAGCGCAGCAAAGGGACTCGCTTCGCTCGGGAGTTGTACTGTCCCGAGTGAAGCGAGGGATCCAAGCCGCCTATGACACAAGACAGTGCTTTACTTCAGAGGTGAATACTCTACTTTTCATATCTTGTGCGAGGCAATTAAAAGAAAGGGCGTACATAGCCTTTTCTTTTCAAATTATATTAAGTAGATTATTAATAATCCCTAAAGCGTCCAATTTGATGAACTCTGGGGTCAATGTCAATTCACTATCATTTGAAGACATTTTGGTGTTATTTAAGAATTAAAGTCATAAACTAACAAAATTCGACTCAACGGCGCCTTTTTTAACCCCCGACAAAAAAAAGGGGTGTTATAAGTTTGACGTCGATGTCTGTCTGTCTGTCTGTCTGTCGGTCTGTCTGTCTGTCTGTCTGTCTGTCTGTCTGTGTGTGTGTCTGTCTGTGGCACCGTAGAGCTCAAACGGATGGGCCGATTTCGATGCGGTTTTTTTTATTTGAAAGTTAATATCCGTGCGGGTGTTCTTAGCTATGTTTGGTTAATATCGATTCAAAATGGCCGCCTCCACAAAATGGCGGACAAAATATTTCTTCACAACCTACCTCAATATGGGTATCAAATGAAAGGGCTTGACTAGCAGAGTACTAAACGCTATAACAAATTTCAAATTCAAGATGGCCGCCACCACAAAATGGCGAATTATATAATATTTTCACTTCTACCTCAATATGGGTATCAAATGAAAGGGCTTGATTAGTAGAATACTTTGCACTATGACAAATTTCAAATCCAAGATGGCCGCTACCACAAAATGGCGAATTACATTTCCTTTTTCACAATTCCCTTAATATGGGTATCAAATGAAAGGGCTTGACTAGTAGAATGTTGTACAGATAACAAATCTAAGGTAGTCGGGGGTTAGTCAAAATTTTTAATTTTGTTCTTGTATATTGCCTTTTTATATTTGTTTCTGTGCGTGCGGGTGGCCAGTTCGATATTTGGAAAAAAAAGTTCGAGTTTTTAATAAAGTCTTTTTACAATGGTACTATGGGTAAGAATTTTCATACGAATTTTAACGTTCCAAATTCAAATCATTTCAATCCCTAGGGAATCTTCTCAATATTACTTACCTCTGCATTTTGAAATGTCACAATCACTTGCTTTGTTTTGACGTTTCATGACATATAATTGGAGTTTGTCGAGCAGGAAATATGAAAATTAGTTTTTCATATTTCCTGCTCGACAAATAATAAAAAATCCAAATCGAAAAATAATATAATAGGTACCATAGCGTTTTTTCTTAAAAAAATGTAGCATATCGTTAATATGTACTCAGAGGTTTGAGTTGTCTGAATAGTTTTTTCACCTTCTACAGTTAAGGCCAGGTAGTTCTGTCAAATTAGGCATTTAGCGCTGTCTTGTTCTCGCGACCGTCACCGACCGCGGAATCGGTGCCACAGTGCAGAAATAACATTAAAATATTGGACTATGTAATTTAAACTCATTTTTTGTTCAAGATTTGTTTATACTAGTTAGTGATAACAATTTTGTGAATTGTGAAGTGATAAGAGTTTTTTGATATATAAACGAAGAAATACGAAATTTATCTATACTCGTAGATATACAAAACTCAACCTTTTCTTTTTGGTCACACTATAAGTTGAGAACGGCTTTTCCAATTTCATGCATCTTTTTAAAATGTTTCCTAATAATTCATAAGTTCGTCAAAAATTAAAAAAAATGTGCTGAAACGTAATGAAAGGCCAGTAAAAATAGAAGGTTTTTTGGTCAACTTTGCACTAAATTTCTAATCCAATTTTTTTCTATGAGGTAATGATCACTTACTGATCATAAAATTACAAAATGCTCACAGATCCAGGTAGAGCTTCAAACGCCAATTGAAAAAAACTGTTTTAGCCGATATTTTGGAAACTATATATTTTGACAATAATTGTAGAAAATAAAATTTTGCATGTTTTGTTGCTAACAAACTTTTTTTGTAAAGCTTACCGTTTACGATTTATAACCCATTTAATGATACGATTGCGATGATGCCGATAATAGTGGATGAAAATGATGTGGTCTACGATGGAACTTGTTTCTCTAATAGAAACAAGCACAGTGTACCTCGTAACCCCAAGGTTCGAACCTTCGACAAAAACCCACTCTGGCAATGTGTTTCACAGCTTAGTTGTTCTTATTACAAAAGTGGAGACCAAACTCTTCGTTCAACTCTTCAATCATGATGATGAACGGTGCTGTTTATTCGAGCAACGAGCAATATGATAGAATAACTTTAATTTAAAACCCGCGACTACAAAAAAATCTACAAATAAAAAAAAATATTACCTACTATCTAAGGACACTTTGGCGAGTCAGACTAGTCTTAGAATATCTTAGTTACCAAAATCCATCCAGCCGTTTGGAAGATATGTGGAAATAAAAGATTTACAAACATAAAAGATACGCGCGAAAAACATTCTTCATTCTTTCTTCTTCTTTCATTCTTCTTCTATTTCGGTAAAAAGGGACATGTCTAAGCTACTGGGAACAGAATTAACATCTTATTATTTTTACATCGTTATCATCAAATTTGACATAATAAATCGTATTCGGTAAGTTCGAAAAAAAAGTTTACTGGCAACAAAAGATGGGGAAATCTTATTTTTGCAATAATAATAGGCTTTATAACTTTTTCAGAATATCGGCCAAAAACGTTTTTTCGAGCTGGCGCTTGAAGCTCCACCTGGATTTGTTATTATTTTGTGATTTTATGCTCAGAAAATGATTCTAAACCTTATATTAAAAAATACAAATCGGAAATTTAGTGCAGAGTTCAATTCTACGAGTAATTTTACTGCCTAAAAGGCTTCTTATCAAATTTGGTCGAGTGTCTAAATTTCTATGAACAATATTAACATTTTCATAAAAAAAAAGAAAAAACAATAAATTTTGGTGGTGTCACGAACTTGGAAAAGAAATAATAAAATAAAAAATTCTAACAAAACCATACGTGTATGTATCTATGGAAAGGTGTTCAAAATTGTATTGAAGTTCCTAACATTTTTTTTTCTAAACTGAATAGTTTGCGCGAAAGTCTCTTCCAAACTGGTAAAATCTGTATGTGAGGACTTTTCTTCCAAGTACTAAGTACCTTACTACCAAATAATTTCCCCTAAATGGCATATAAATGCAAGTTAGGTATCATTTATGATACCTAACTTGCATTTATATTAGGCGATTTACGCGGGGGATTTCTCCCCACTCATAATCTTCTTATCCCGATCGCTGATTTAACGGACGAATATTTTACCGAAACTTATCTATTTTCCATTGCATCCGCATTGAATTTTTTACTGATGCGTTATCGACGTCAGTTTTTTTGAGACTCTCCTTTTGGTCTACAACATAAAGTAAACAGCATACTAATTAGTATCAGCGTCTGTTTGCAATTCCAATGAAAACGGTATCAAAAATCAAGACCATAGCGTGCTTCACTAGTAATACCTACTGATATTGTTATACTGTGGCACTTTGATCGTAATATTTAAAATTTATCGGTTGTCAAAATTGCAAAATCAAGCACAGGCCCGTCGTCCGTGAGCGCCGAAACGCGACTGATCAGGCCTGTCGAACGGCGCGCTATTTATATGGTAGATATTAAAACATAGTGAATAACTGATACTTTTATCAAGTCAAACTCTGCGAATGCATCTATAACTTTTTAGTGGCTTTCGTTGAGTACAAAAATTTAGTAAAAAAAATCATTAGTTTAGTCATAAACTTGAAAAACCTTTTTGAGAAGGGGTAACTTTGGGATTTTTTTTGTAACATGTAACATTCATTAAATCGTGTTACTGACTGCGAATTGCACTAGATTAGATCCTTATCTATTACATATATTTTTTCAGAGTTTAATACACTATTTTAAAGGTCTTAAAGTTGTTTTAAATATTCAAAATTACGGCCCACACGCCCTTAAGTTTTTCTACTACCTACCAACTTAACATCATTTTTGCTATGATAAAATTAAAACGGCTGTGTGTGTGGTTATACGGACCTGAAATAGCGATTTGAGAAAGAAACAAGTGGAACGAGACCTTTAACCAACACAGGGACATATCGGGCTCATTAAAATAAATCGAAGAACTCGGTATGAAATATTTTTTTGAGGTTCTGGAATCAGGATCAGGATCATATTATGATGATTTTTGTACTAAAAAATGGACCAGCGAAATTTCACCTTTGTAACTATTTTATTCAATAATTTATTATGATAGGTTGTAGTATTGATCTCCATTAAATATACATGTTTAGATCCGCTATTGATGGGTTGATGAATTTGGTAGTTTTTGCATTTTGTTTGAAAAACTTGACCAGAATATTCAATTTTCGAGCTAAAATTTGTCAGTAAATTTTACCAAAGAAAATCCTAACCGTTATTTACTATCCAAAAACAGCTGCAAATATATCCGTAAACGTCTTGTCCCGCTAGTCTTATATAGTCGGATAAAATTTATACTCTTGCAGAAAGATCTCGTCTCCTTCCCCCTTGTTATTGTCAGCGTATCGATTCCACAGCATCAGCAAAAATTGGGCATCAAATATGTACAGACATTGCTGGTACCTACTAGATAGGCGCTCTTGATGCAAATTAGATTTTGAGGGCGACCCGAATTTTCAATAAAAGGTGCCCACGCCCTGAACAAAGACATTAGCAACTTCTTAAGAATTACTCGTGGGCGTCAGCCCCTGTCACCACAACTTTTAATAACTACCGACAAACAATTTCACTTTTGAATTATATGTATATATGGGTTTATGCTCATTTTGTCACATGTAACCGTGGATGCGTAATGTCGAGTTTAAATAGTACAACTGAGAGGTATTAGTATGTATGAATCTCGTCTGCAGGTCTGTGTGTTTATCCAAGTGCGAGTTTGTCACTCTTACGGCGAAGGAAAACATTGTCAGGAATGTTTCTCGTATGACATGAGTTATTTGCACTTAGACAGCGTGGTGGTTTATGGCCTTCACTCTCTCCTTGTGAGAGAAGACCCCGAGTCCCAGATGTGGCGGCATAAAGTGGGCTGCTTATCTTTATGCGTGTTCACTTATTGTTACAAAACAAATATTTTTTTCCA
Organism: Ectropis grisescens; assembly: GCA_017562165.1. NCBI lineage: Eukaryota > Metazoa > Arthropoda > Insecta > Lepidoptera > Geometridae > Ectropis > Ectropis grisescens. The sequence continues at coordinate 20,545,728 of CM029776.1, forward strand.
AGAAATTGAATATATAATACTTACATGTAAAACATATTGCGATCAAGGTGTTCACTGTAAAAATATTGAGCTATGGACGTTTATTTATCTTTATCACTACATACTAATACAACATAGTCACTTTCCGCGTTTGACCGTCCCTATATATGCTTAGATCTTTAAAACCACCAAACAGGCTTGGACGCGGGGTTTTTTAATAGATGAAGTGATTCAAGAGAAAGGTTTATATGTATAAGTATAGTACGTGCATAAAATAGCAGAGGAACATGGATAATTTTAAAGGTCAAAATAACGTACCGCAATATTCGTATAACGTACCCTTTCAATAAGTCTACAAAAAAGTCTGCAATAGTATATATGTCTATCTCTTAGGAATAACCTACAATAAGCAGTTTTAATAGTACTTTTATTTAGTATCAACATTACACCCGTGCAAAGCCAGGGTCGGTCGCTGGTATAGTATAAAATTAAGTCATTTCCGGTGTATATTCACTAAGAATCTATTAAAACATTCAACGAATTTTAACATATTTTTTAGCAGCAGATAACGTGATTCAAAATAAAGGATTAAATATATTATACATACATTTTTTACATAAGAAGAGTTCCCTGATTTATAAAATTGCATTTGCTCTGAATATTAATGGCTCTGAAGGATAACCAACAATAACCAGTAATTTAAATTTTTGTGTGTTTTGTAGTAATGTTCCTACAAATTTGTAATTAAATGTTTAGTTTCTGTGAATTCCACATTTGTTTAAAGGCGGAACAAATCACAATTTGGAAGTGCTGGTCTTAATCATTACGAAATGATTGTCGACATCACGGATATTGTCGACATACAGTGTAAAAAAAAATATAAAAATCCCTTTCTCTCGCCGATCAATTTTCAAATAGGCTGCTTTGTTCGATATTTGATAATGTATCGTCTGAAACAATAGTTTGAACTACCTGACGACAAGTGTTTGAATTGGAGCCGCTGTTATAAGGGGATGGCTTTACTAAATTGGAATATAAACCTTACACTTTGTGGGCTGTTCGTAGGTGGAGGCGGAGGGCTTTGGCACGAGACCAGCTTATGCGATTGTTTGCTCATACGCTTATGATAGACAAGTATGCTTGATAGTTCGCTGTCTTGGTACTCTATACGTAATTTAATATAAGAGCTCTATTTAGCCCACTCATGGATATACTCGTAACGTTTCGAAACTATAACCATATCAGATCTTTAACGGCGACGTGGTAAGTATTCACAGGATGTTAAAGTTTGATAGCTTCAATCACGTCCATATTTTATCTACACAGGTTTTATTATCAAAAACTTTCCACTGCTTGTAAAAACACTAAAGGTTGTAAAATTTAGATAATTTGGACAACAATAAACAAAAAAAAAAATTGGTTGCCTGTAAAGTCGGTATACGGGCGAAAGTTTTACGTGACAACGACTTTGAGTGGTAAAATAATTTTACGGAAGGGACGCGTGCCTTTCACTTTTTATGTCTGTCTCTCTCGCTCTTAGGCGGGCTAACCATGCCCGAGTGGAAGGGACGCGTGCCTCTCACTCGCTCTCGTTGTGAGCGCATAACGTGAGCGGAGCGTAACGCAGTTTCTTGAAGTGTCACCCGGCAAACCAATTTATAAGACGTTATCACGTCAAAATTAACTATCGCTTTTTTATTATTGTATTATATTATAGTTTACTTTCGGAATAATATATAAGCTAAGTATTTGTTTGCCCAGGGATAGAACCTGGATTAAGTTTAGTACATTTTCGTGTGAAAGTAACAAAGACAACATGCATACACACATATGTATTTCAGTACCCGTATTGCTACAAAAAAAATTAGTCAGGATCGTGTCAGAAAATGAGGAAAATTTCAAATTCAAATTTCAAAAGGTTTTTTTTTTATGGTTTAACTTTGAGGATTTACAATGGTTGGTCTGAATTCTCAAATGATATACTTATATTTATAGACTGCAAGTCCGTGAACAAAATTAATGGGTCAGATGAACCACCAGGAGACCTATGTAGGATGATAGAAGGGTATAAAGTAATAAGATTTAGCACTATGCCGTCACTTGTAAGCTGTCCAACTGAGCGCAGTTGGACAGCTTACAAGTGAAGCGCAATGTAACGTGACGTAGTTTTCATCCAAAGAGTTTTTAATTTTTTTTTTGTTATCTCTTTGTTTTTAACCGACTTCAAAAAAGGAGGTTTCTCAATTCGACCGTATATATGTTTTTTTTTGTAATCAATGATTAATATTCTCTTTTTACGTCGTTTGTCAAAACAACCTGTGTACAGCAGATACCTAATTGTTTCTGCACCCCAAATATTTAATTAACGACTTCGAGCGTCAGCTGACGTATTGATAAATGATGTGTGCGGAAGCTAATTACATAGTTACTGTATGTACGACCAGTAATACAACGTGGGTCTGCTTTAGTATATTGGAAAAGTTTTCGGAACCGGTGGCTTGATTGGAAAACTTAAGAAAATACTTTTCAATTGTGTGGTCGATTTTGTGTCAGAGTTCTAAAACATTTTTCTTAAAAATGCTCACCAGTTTCAGAAAAAATCTTTCATTACCTTTTAGTCTACTTAGTTATTTTACCAGTATATTACTTTTTACCATTATTATATACCGTGGATTTAATGGTGGAGTGAGTGGATGCTTTTATGAAGTTTCATACACCATGTCAACTGATAAACCCTGGTGTATGATAGTCCATTGAAATTTAGTAGAAGTACTCTTCGCAGAGACCGTTTGGGGAAATACGACACCTACCGATAAGCAGCCTATCTATGGAACTGCCAACACGGCTCGAGCTTCATGTAAATGACTTTACGTCAATGAACGACAGTTGGATATTGTTCATACAAAAACACTAAATAAAAACGGCGCTCATATACAAAGAGTCGATGGATGCAAGAGCACAAAAATACTTTACGACGTATTGTCATATCTAACAAATATACTATTAAATCAAACCAGTGAAGCCGTTTGAGAGAAATACGATCATCGATCATATACGCCGCGTCAAGAGATTTTTAAATATTGTACTAGTTTCATGTTTTAGTTGTGCCATAGTTGTAAGTGTATTTATTGTTGTTGTCTTTATTTAAATAGGTCAAATTTTTTGTTTATTCAGTCATCTCACTAACATCAGACGTTAAACGACGATACAGTTGTAGGAGCGCGTATTTATGTTGTAAGATTTTAGTATATAAGCGGATTGCAGCGGAGAGCGAGCAGTCTCTCGCCCCGTGTCACTTGTACAGTCAAGATCAATATTGTATACTTAGCAGTTTATACAGTGACGTGATTTCATTTCCTTCTCCAATAGCAGTAACACTTACACAGTCTACGATCTCTCTACTTAGTCTGTGGTCTACGATGGAGCGCAGAAGAAACAGATGCACTGTCGATTTGAAGACACCCTCAGAGATTTCATCTTTTGTGCCAATATCCTCCATTCGTCATTACATGTGAACATGAATAAATAAAAAAATTTACCTACGCAACTAATTTATTTTTACAGAAAAAATACTAGTAGGCGTTTTTATACGAATCCAATCATCAAAGCATTAGTTCTCATGTTTTCAAAGAAAGGCCGAGAGTGAAGTGATGAGCATCACGTATCAAAAGATCCAGTTTAGAGGAAAAATTGTATAAGGCGTATCATGTTCTGCTTTCCTTCACCTTGTGACGAGCTCGAGTGTTTCGTAGGTATCTGGGGATATAAAGGTCACACAGCTTTGATGGACTTAGTGGGACCACACGCAGTCAACTGTGAACGGATGTTATATCTAGATGACGGCATGTTAGTGACTTACTAGTGTTTAAAAGCTTTTTTTAAACCCCGACCAAAAAAAGGGGTGTTATAAGTTTGACGTCGATGTCTGTCTGTCTGTCTGTCTGTCTGTCTGTGTGTGTGTCTGTCAGTGGCACCGTAGAGCTCAAACGGATGGGCCGATATCGATGCGGTTTTTTTTTATTTGAAAGTTAATTACCGTGCGGGTGTTCTTAGCTATGTTTGGTTAATATCGATTCAAAATGGCCGCCTCCACAAAATGGCCGATAAAATATTTCTTCACAACCTACCGCAATATGGGTATTAAATGAAAGGGCTTAACTAGTAGAGTACTATACGCTATAACAAATTTCAAATCCAACATGGCCGCCACCACAAAATTGCGAATTATATTTTTTTTTCACTGCTACCTCAATATGGGTATCAAACGAAAGGGCTTGATTAGTAGAATACTTTGCACTATGATAAATTTCAAATCCATGATGGCCGATACCACAAAATGGCGAATTACATTTCTTTTTTCACAACTCCCTTAATATGGGTATCAAATGAAAGGGCTTGACTAGTAGAATGTTGTACAGATAACAAATCTTAGGTAGTCGGGGGTTAGTCAAAATTTTTAATTTTGTTCTTGTTAGAAATTATACCTGGTTTTTAAACAACTCCAAAAAAGAAGGTTGTTCTCAATTCGGTTGAACGTTTTTGACGTGCTACGACTAATAAATCGATGAACGCTGGCTGCATGCACGAAATAGAATGACTAATTGTCCCGTTACGCTCAGTAATTTCATCAATTTTTTGTCATTATGTTGTCACGTTAAACTATAGTTCGTAAACCGATTTTACAGACCACCATTTTTTTTTATTGTAGTTAGGTTAGTAGGTACATAGGTAACGCGATGACTCCGCCAATTGTGCATCAATTTCGATGTTTTTTTTTGTTTAATAGATCATAGTTCAAAGGTGGTTATGAACGAAAAACTATAATTTACTTTCATTTATATGGACGACGTAGTGATAGCTTCTTTTGAAATTTGGTCCAGTGTCTGAATTTAATTTGAAATTGAAGTTGGTTTTCCTTTTTCGGAGAAAATAAATTATTTATTCAGCGTACCGCGGTATTACTCGCGTAGTTCTCGTTATTTTCGTGCGGTGATAATCCTGTGGCATCCCAGACTATAACCTAACTGTAATCCAAATTTCAACTCAATCCGTTTAGAAGTTCCGACGTGATTTAGCATAAAACATCGCCACTTTGACACAATACTAGTAGAATCTAGTGCAAGGATAAACAAGACATGCGCTAGGATTTTTTTACAAATAATCCACAACACTGCTCTGCACTTGTCACCCAGCGATAATACATGATTTTGAAATCATACAGCAAAGAGATAAATATTTCAATATCTGTGTGACGAACGCAGTGTACTACTAGGCAGTGATTTGGACTCAATTCTTTTATTCTGTTCAAATTTCATGAATTATGTTTAAATGGCTCACTAACTGTGTTGTCACGGGTGCGCGTGTAGCTTACCATCAGGTACATGTCTAGTTCGTACCGTCCCTCTATATAGCAAAAGAAGATTAGATATAGGTATCTTTATATTACAAAAAGGTGTTTTCTTAATATACCAAATACTATAATAACAGTTTTTGCTGTGATTTTAGAAGAAGTTTCTATGCAATCAGAATACCTAATGAGAATAATACGCTTTGTTTAGATTAGTTCGTATCAAAAAATTCTACTTATGATGCACAAATCAAAAGAAAAGAACTTACCTATTATGGCATGGTATGCTATTGCTATATGCAATTTATTGCACCTATACTTTTCTAAAGAGTCACAGGTTAATTCTAGGATTACCTTATTTCAACCGTCTTCTAAAAATCGTACAAAACGATTTGGAGCTAATATCCTTACTATTCACATTGTTCCCTGTTAGATAAAATCTAGAATTTTCAAGGTTAGTAAGAATAAGTATTCTATAAGTCATCGTGTTTCAGTTTTCATTTCTCTACTTCGTTTGTGGTTTTACTACACCATTCGCCTACTGTCTGGTGAGTTATTGGTCAAACACTGGCGACTTTTGTGATAACAACCTGTTGAGCTATTAAGGCTTGACACTTTTTATAAGTCATAGTAACTTTTTTTTAACTTTTATTGGTTTACTTGCCCTCCAGCTCGCCTGATGTGAAGCGACAATAAAGTCTGCGATCTGTGTTTACCTGGTAAAATCAATTCACTCTCGATTTTAATACACCAAGATTGTAACCATCGGGAAAACCTACTCAGGCAACGCATTTCACATCCTATAAGTACGTTCTTACCACAAAAGAAGAGTCAAACCTCTTCAAAATGCAAGAGAAATTGTAAAATAACATTTCCTTTACCTACGAAATTTCCAGAATCATAATCGGGGAGAAGTCTTGTGCCAACTGCGAAGAATCCGGGCTCACATGCCCTTTAAGCCGACAGGAGATACGGCGCGATGCCGTACAATAAGTTAAACTTGAAAGCCGATCGGAACCGCAAATCCTGCCTGTACCGGGAATGAAAGTATAAGGAATGGGACTGCAGGGACACATTTTGCTTACGAAAATAATGCAAAAATAACAATGAAAAACACTAAAGATAGTGGCAGATTTAATACGAGTGTTTCCAATTCGAGAATTATTAACTTTAATGTTTTCTACTAAGCTAACTCGCTTCAGCGTAGAACGCATTGCCACTTCACAAATCGTCGTCAGTCAAGTGTAAACCTATTATCTTGAATAGGAGATTAAATCTACCAATGCGTGTTTATCAAACTCTGAAATGTATGTAGTGGTTCAATATCGTTGACGCTATTACTTTTTTTAACCTCTTTTTACCAAGTATAATTACTTTTTTAACCTCTTCTTACCAAGTATAGACTTTGTCTAAAGCATAGACGAAGTCTAAGGTATAATACGTTTGTCCAAAACACACCTAACTGCAGAAAACATAATACAGACGAAAATATCGCAAAAAATAACAATGAAAAGCTGACACAATAGATACCGGTTCTTTTGAAATAGTTGCTTTTGACGATTCAAAACAGATTATTTTTTATTTTGAGATTTAACTGTTAAGCCAACCACTGTTTACAATGATGCAAACAATGCGTCTTTGTTACCTTAGATCAATCATTCAACGTAAATTTGTGCAACGAAATACATTTTCAAAAAGCAATAAAAACATAAGAACTGAATATCTCATTGTATACGTTTGTACTCCCGTAATAAACAAAGCGTAAACCACAGGAGTCCAAGTTTTAACGGTTAAAACTTTACGAAGAACAACATAAATATGGCGGAAAATAGGAATGTTCACAATAAAATTAAAAGTACGACGCCGATGCAGAACATTTCTAAACAAACACACCAAATATGACTGAATCGTACGTATCCAGGGAATGACCTAATTGGAAAAGTTACCAAAGTTTACGTTTCCCGTGTGTACTATTGTTTTCCTAATTCATGAATACATACGAAGATAACATTACTCAGAAGCAACGAATACACCTTTTACATTCAATTTACTTTTGATACTAATGCCCGAGCGACACGAGGCTAGTTTTTCAAGCTAGGATAACCTAGTGTTGGTAAGCTAGCAAGCTAGTACTTATTACTTCGTGTAGACAAAATTGGTGTTGCGTTTGTCTTTTTTTTTTTTTTATCGCGTATAGGTCCGCGTTTGACCACCAACTCGCCTGATGGTAAGCGACGGTGTGGTCGAAGATGACGCACGTTGACCTAGAAGGTACCTATTCACTCTGACCTTGAAAAGTTCTAGATTGTATCTCTCAGGGAACAAGGAGGCCGGCAACTTATTCCACTCCAAAGCTGTACGTACGAGAAAAGTGGATTCAAACCTTTTAGTACGGATTTTGGGAATATCCACAGTGTATGGGTGGTAGTGAGCCGACTTACGACTTGCGCTGTAGTTGTCTACACGACAACGCTACGCAACGCCAGCTAGAAGTACTAGATGCTAACACTAGCTTGCTATTAGAAAAACTAGGCTCGTGTCGCTCGGACATTAGACATGTACTTAATGAAATTATGATGGATTTAAAAAAAAAAAAATATTTGTGCACCATTCGTGATGTCAAGTCTGACATAACCTGACCGGGATGGTCAGGTTATATAATACTAGCTGACCCGGCGAGCTTCGTACCACCATATTCTTTTTCGTTAAAATTTGCAGATTTTTTGCTATAGGTCATAACATTGTCCCAACAATAACGAATATATAAAACAATCATCCAATTTAGTGTAGTCATTCAAAAGTTATGAGCGTATATATACATTTCTTTATATAAAATAAAAAAGCTGACCCGGCGAACTTCGTACCTACACCATATTTTTTCATCAAAGTTTTATAAATTTTCTAAATATTAATTTTAGTAAAAAATTACTTTCAATCTTTTTTGACCATTTCCAACAACGTTTTCGATATAAATAAAAAAAGTATACTTACAACACAAAAACCGTTGTCGGTGGAAGCTCGCGCCACGTGTTGAGCACTTTTAAGGTTATATAAATTATAAATCACTTGATTTAACTAATTGACAAAAATACACTTACTACAGTTAGTAATTTTATTAGTAATAATAAATGAGAAATAGGATACTGGCTTCGGTCTCATCCCTACTCCGTGCTGTTTCATGAGAAGTGACACCGGTATAGTCTGTCATTTCACTCACCAGTAAAAGCGCGGCAAATTTTAAAAATCGAACATTGGTAACCCTAAGCATATATCTAGAATAAACTTTAATAATAAAAATAAATGTTTGTTTTTATAAAACAACTAGCTGGCTGGCTAAACCTGCCACGCTTCGCGGCGGCGCATTGTGATGCAAAAATTAGATAAAAACAATCCTTGATGCGGATTATATATCATTGTTAAAATTCAGCTCGATCGGTGCAGAACTTTTTGAGTTTTTGAAGCATACAACATAACATATTTATAAATAGAGATTTTAGATTTGCCGTAAGCTCCGGGAAATTTTAATCGAAATAGAGTGAAAAACATTTACTAAAAAGACGGTAATTTAGCTATCGAGCGGGATGAAAAATGATTCAATTACTAAAATGGCTATTAAAAAATAGGGGCTGGTGATAAAAGGGTAAAAAATTAGGGTTGTATGTATTTTTTTATGCCACATTATAAAAAATAAAAAATTTTGGGGTGAACAACCCTTATCGCTAAGGGGTGTGAAAAATAGATGTTGGCCGATTCTCAGACCTACTCAATATGCTCACAAAATTTCATGAGAATCGGTCGAGGCGTTTCGGAGGAGTACGGGAACGAATATTGTGGAGGATTTTATAAATAAGATACTCAGGTGGCGGAAGATACGAAAGAAAAGTTTATTTTTTGTAGTTATGGATTCTGGGTTGTTATCTTTCATTGTTGAAAGAGGGCCCCTGGTTCAGCAATGAGATATGAAGTAGGCTGTATATGCTATAGGTACTTGTAGGTACTAATCCGCAAGGGTCACTATTTAGGTACTTATAGCGGTACAAATCAATAACTCTCACGATACAAACGATACGAAGCGACGAGACAAACTAGCATAATAAAATCAAGATAATAAATAGGTTGTTCCACAAGAAACGCCCTTTGGACTCGACAAAGTTTTCGCGAGTTCAGAATTTGCTTGAGAATAGTAAAAGTTGGTTATAACGATTAGTAGAGCGTAACTTTTTTCCTTTAGTACAGATTTTCTCTATAACTCTACACAGATGTGCACTCCGAAACTTCAGGGCGCACGGAATCATGTCATTGTTGGGAAGAGTGAGCTCACTCATTCCGTTTCACTCGGTTGCAGGAAGCGGTGAACGCCGGACGTTTTACTTATCACTATTCGTTGTCAACAACCAAAATAAGTAGAACCACAGCATATCGCGCCGCTGGCTATTCTAGGGGTCAAGTAGATTGGTTATGTGTAAACTACTTACGACACACATTGAGACACAGCTTATTACCAATTTCAAGTTACTAAGGGCACATCCATTGGTTTATATCGATGTGTAACCCTACATTATCTCTATTGAAATGATTAATATGAAAGTTTGGATATCTAGATGTTGTTGCTCAAACACATCGTAGGAAATGAAAGAACCGACCAAAAATTTGGAGCACAAATCGATTAATTCTAGCCTCGAACAACACATCCGTACATAATTTTCATCCCATAATCTTCTAAATTCTACGTTAACAAATGTGCGGGCTATAGATTAGGTAGTAAGTACATAATAATGGCAATTTGTATCATATAGCCGTAAGTAGAAAACATTGATAAACAAAGATTTTTAAGAAAAGGAAAACCTACTCAACCTTTGCAACTTTATTAGCTTATGGCCTTTTCTTTGAACGTTTAATTAGATCGAGAAAAGGTCGAAAACGTCCAGAAGAAAGGGGACAAAATCCTTTAACAACCGTTGCCTACACTACAAGATAAAATTACGTTTTTTGTTTGCGCTAATACAATGTTAAATCTCCAAATATGTAGGAATACTCTACAGACGGTTTTAGGTTATACGTCGAGTGTGGAGAGAGTAGAGCTGTCATCTAGCTCTGCGTCCAATCGTTTTGCCTGAGATATGTTACTAAATGACCATGAGACGTAGATACACCAACGGAAATATTTATACAGTCATTGTGTAAAAATCTACAAACTGTATTTCTAGGACACTGAATTGTTGCATATTCTTGAACTGCAAACCATTGCTATAGTTTTGACATGGAACATATAATTTTCATAACAGAATAAAATATTCATATCCTTTAAATACTCGTTTAAGTATCCATGCATTTAGAAATAAACCTACTAATAATATAAATATGAAAATTAGGGTGTGATTACTTAATTACATAGCAAAAAGTGAATTAGTAACGTAGATCCGAGTCTACAATAGCAGAGAGGCAACTTTTCATCCTGAAAAGAAAGCAAACGAAAAATTCCTTAGGGCATACTTATTTTCTAATCTCTGTAAATTTTAGTATTAAACTTTCGACAAGGCCATAGGCTATTTAGTTGTAGCTGAAAAATAAATCTATTTTTGGTGTAAGGTTAGATGTACTACTACCTACTACTGTTAGGTAAAGTGGGTACAGTTAATACCTACATACAATGTATGATAATTATTATATTTATTTTATTACAACAAACAAACCGACGTGTAACGAATGTTATAAATAAATTATGATTACTACGGAGATTTTACTTAAGCGCCTACAGATATAGATATAAAAATGTGTCTTTAACGTTGTTCACTAAGCGAACAAAATCTGTTTTAAAATTGTATTTTTCATGTTGTTGTTTGTTATTAAAACTATCTGAGGTGAATGTGGGTACAAATATAGCACTTTACTTTTAAAACAGCACAATAAAACCAACAAACAAAGCTCGGAGCTCGAAACAATGACGGAGCGTGCCATACGGGTGCGGCGAGGCGTGAACTAAAACCTGCGTTCTAGTTCTGACAGCGCCGTAACAAGAGTGGAGAAAGGGCGTCAGTGACGTGAGTTTGGCACTGATTACAAATTAAATAATACATGTTAAATTTATTTGTTGACATTATTTTTTATTTATTCACGGTTAACTCGCGTGTGATATCGTCTGAGTGCTAAATGAGCAGTGGTTGCGCGTATGCATTCTTATTGAAAAAGGCCGCCGGATGCGACTGAAACTTATGTCCAACAGTATCGAGCATATTAGAGTAAGATCCCAGGGCTGCCAGACGTCACGTATTTTCAGATGAACGAAATGTGGGCAATCGAGTAGAGTTAGTATGTACTAAGAACACATGCTTAACTGCTAACTTGCTTAGACGGCCAATTTTGAGATATGGGTCCAGAAGACACATCATAGTAGATTATTTACCAAGGGAGTAAAGCACTGTCTGTGTCATGGGCGTCATATTCGATCTTGAGCACAGCGAAGGACTCGAGTCAACTCCCGAGTGAAGCGAGGGATCCAAACCGACTATGACACAAGACAGTTTTTTACTTCAGAGGTGAATACTCTACTTTTCATATCTTCTGCGAGGCAATTATAAGAAAGGGCTATGTAAAATTTTTAATGTATCTTTAATGTAAAATTTTTTAAAATTTTATCTTTCGATTTTTCCGGAAGTAGATCTATACTAATATTATAAAGCTGAAGAGTTTGTTTGTTTGTTTGTTTGCTTGAACGCTAGGATCTCGGGAAGTACTGGTCCGAATTGAAAGATTCTTTTTCTATTGGATAGTCCATTTATCGAGGAAGGCTTTAGGCTATAGAAAATAACTCTACTATTAATTGAAGCGGAGCTTGAAACAAGAATGTAACAAAATAAGGAAAAATATTCCCCTTTTGAGAGTTTTCGTACGTTTCGTGCTTTGACATGACACATGACAGCATGTGTCAAAGATTGCGTCATTGAATTTCAGTAATCTGTGCCTTGAATATAAACCTTTGCTATTTTTTTTTCTAAATCTGAGTTGGTACAACCAATTTCCGACAGGTGGCGTAGCAGGTTGCTGAAGAGGTTTTTATGTTTGAAATCGATATTCTCAGGAATGAGTGAACCGATTTCAGTCATTCTTTCACCGTTGCATATGTACGGGATCCCGATGAGTGCTATATAATATACCACGGGTGAAGCCGGGGCGGGCATCTGGTTATTAATAATCCCAAAAGCGTCAAATTTGATGAACTCCGGGGGTCAATTCACTATCGCTTGAAGACATTTTGGTGTTTTTTAAGAATTAAAGTGATACAATTCAAAACTAACGAAATTCGACTCAATGGCGCCTTTTTATATGTTCTTTTTTTGTGTTTTGTTTCTGTGCGTGCGGGTGGCCAGTTCGATATTTGGAAAAAAAGTTCGAGTTTTTAATTAAGTCTTTTTACAATGGTACTATGGGTAAGAATTTTCATACTAGAATTTTAACGGTCCAAATTCAAATCATTTTAATCCCTAGGGAATCTTCTCAATATAACTTACCCCTGTATTTTGAAAGGTCACAATCACTTGCTTTGTTTTGACGTTTCATGTCATATAATTTTACTTTGTCGAGCAGGAGATATGAAAAAACATTACTTACTTCAAGTATTTTCTAAAAACCGATTATCACGTATGCTGTAGGCAATATCTTTATAAACTAGGCCCCAATACTCCCAGACACTTTCCCTCGGCCGTTTTGCTTAACAGACTCTTTAAAACTCCCAAAATAATGACTTAACTTCACTTAAATTCTCACATATGTAATAACATATCAAGATTGCGCCCAGCGAGTTAGACGTGTTTTTGAAACTTTTTCTTCCCATTTGGCCCGGCACCGGATGGGACCATACCGTTTTATGTGCCTGCTGGTAAATCCTATAGTGTCAAGTGCCTTTCGCGGTCTCCGGTCGCGGTCTCCTGTTGCGGTCACGTGTCGCGGTCTCCGCGCGAACGCAACACACTTGCCCAAGCAGTTTTATAAAGCTTGATCTCTGGATAGCACTACGCACACCTATTCTCTGCGCTGGCCACCCAAAGATGTAAGAATTTGTATCTTTGCCGTTACATTTATCTGGAAACGTTGCTCTTCAAACCGGAATACATTGTAATATTATTACACATCCTTATTTTATTATCATATTACTTATTCCATGAATTTATACCAAAAGCTTCGAAAGTTCTTTCAAAATCAGACCCTCTAAGGAGCATCACTCATTCGGTCGTCTAACAATATTTTTATACTACAGTATGGAATCCTTGAAAATGAAGAATGAAAATAGTTATTTGTTTTACAAGACTGCAAAGTTGATTTTTAACCGCGTGCTCAATTTTGATGACCGAGCAAGCGAAGGATTCTAAAATTGAATCACGAGCGCAGCGAGTTATTCAAAATTAGAATCCTGAGCGTAGCAAGGGAATCAAAAGAGCACAAGGGGAAAAATCTTTGCACTCGAGTGCAACACGTAACTTTTCATTCCACCTCAGCGAGGAAATGACTAAATGCAAATTTTTAAATGTTTTCGCGCTAAGCAAATTAAAAAACGTAAGTACACCAAGGAGGTTACAATTCTGAGTTTTTAACATTTAAAAAAAAATATGATGCATTCGGCACCAAGGAGGTAGAAATAAATAGGTTGATTTATGTTTTGAATTCAAAACCTCAGTACAAACGATGTTCTAAATTCAAATTTACTTTAACCTCTAGAGAGTAAAAACGACTTTTGCGCCCTGATATCGAGGAGCAAAAGTACTCTTTCCGAGCTGGTGGGATGAAAAGTATTTTTGGGTTACCCTAGTATTATTTTACCTTTGTAATTTCGTTTCTATCCTGTGTCATTTGGTAGACAGCAAGACTCATTAAATGTTCCCACTGTTGGGACTCGCGGCCTTCTCTCGCAAAAAGAGATTCATCATAATCTATCAGGCACTGGCCAAGTGCGGGTTGGCGGTTTCATTATTACTAGAATAATACAAAGTTGTAATTAACTTTAAAAATACAACGTGGTGGATTTACCCCCAACAATATTTTGACTGATGTAGACTTCATCACCCAAGGTCTCTTTCCCCCTCAGCATGGTAGATCACGAGATAATTCGAGTCAAAGTTTGACGTAAAATTCTCACCAAATCATCAGCTTCAACCCTAACGTATGTACAGCTGACAAACGACCTTGCCGCCGACACCGCGACGTCGTAATCCGTGAATTCCGTGCCGAGATCAGCAGGTCACCTGCGGAATATACTAGTATACTATATAGAATACTAGACCTGCTGCGGGTCTACGAAGTCCGATAAACGATATATCGGCCGACGTTATGGACGTTTTCGTGTTATACCACGAAACACAATCGGTCGGTTAATGTGATCGGGCGTTCATCCCGACACTGATTTGACAGTTTTTGGGTCATCAACCAACCGATTGTGTTTCGTAGTATAACACGTCCATAACTTCCACCGATATATTGTTAATCGGACTTCGTAGTAGAACTGCTGGCCATTAGGGATACCTATGTATGTGGAATAAAATAACAAACAAAAAAAAAAAAAAATATGGAAAAATATGTTCATCTTTCATGTCTAATTTTCACATAAGATTCAAAACTTAATGTAAATGAACTACCATAAATATTGTGTTGCACCTTTCTGCAACAACTTGGATACACATAAATTGTATCCTGCGGTTCCGTGTGAATGTATGTGTGTGAGTGTGTGATCGTGTCTCTGTTGTGAATCGTACGCTCTCATCACCAGCCCGCATTAATAAAAAAAAAACATAAAATGCCAAAAAGTAGGTCAAATTAAATTATAACTAAGACATTTCTACGTATCTTAACTTTCTGGTTTTGGCGGTTGCCAAGGTTCGTAAAAATATTATAAAAGACTCCTGAAAATAAATTTGAGTAGGTACTTCCTAAGACTAAAGAATGTTTTGCACAAAAGTAAAATATTAAACGGCCGATAAATGTGATGATAACAGAACCTGGGTCCCGCAATCTTTATATTTTGTGAAACAAAATGTTGGTGAATATAAAAATGATTTATCTTTTGGAAATATGAAAAGGCAGAGATAATTTATACGAACCCCCGAAATATTAGATACTAGATTATACCCGTGACTCCGCCCATGTGAAAGGTGCCCACAAATTAAAAAGAAGTTACCCACCAGAGGTTGGAAAAGAGTAGAAACATTTTACTAGAAAAAATATAGCAAAACAAGCTCTCTAAATGTTGATGTTCTGGGCATCGGGAATTTCTCTCGCAAGGAGAGATTAAAGCCCATAATCCACCGCGCTGGCCCAGTGTGGGTTGGAGAATAGCGCATGCTGGTATCTTCATCATATTTTCCTTCACCGTTTTCAAATAAGCGGAACTATGTATATGACTTCGAAAAGCCAATGGTGCGCGTGAGATTCGAATCAGGTGGTTTTTTTTTATTTAAATTATCCACTCCACAGACTCCGGGGTCCGTGATCTTTGTCATTACAATAATCTTTTTTTTTACACATTTATTGGATAAGGAGAAGGAAGAGGAAAATAGAAGGGATTTGGGTACATTTAAAATCTAATTCTAGTGCTCGTCTGTAGAGCCGATCACTACCAGTTGGGATTCCGTTAGTAATCGACTCGACATCGAGTGTTTGCCTAATTGCCTTTTGCCATTTGCCTAAGCTGCCTCCTCCCGGCCCAGAGCCTCCACAACGACCGCATTTCTGTCCCTGATGGCCATCTGTAGGTTGAAATCGCGGATGGTCTTCTATGATGCAGCCCACGCTCGCCGCACGAACCGACCGATGGCGTCGTCGGTGTCGTCAGCGTAGTATGTGAAGGTCCCCGTGTGCCGTGAGATTGCAACTACCGCATGGGGCACGCTCTCGTGCAGCTTCATGTTTGCCTTGGTTTTGATCAGGTGGTTTGAATCGGTAGTTGTCTTTCTCCTGACTAGACTTTCTGTGGAGTGGAGATCTGCATTATGTGAATTATTTATCTTTGTAATTGGAATAGTACAGTTAGTCAGTGTCAGTCGATGATATAGTAGCCCACATATTAATTAGTGGTAGCCAATCGCAGAGTAGCTAAAAATATTTTTGAAGTGAAAACTTCTTTTGACGCGGCACATACACATTTTTCGTGGGCTGTGAATTGAATTCTAGCGTCACGCTCGGGAATGATAAGAAATATTCGGGTAAATTCGGGACCATGGCCATTGGTCATGGCAGTGGCTAGACGGCCATGCTCAAGGCCACGCCCTCCGGTTTCCGTAGTTTCCAAAATAAGCTATCAAATTCTGAGTTTATAAGTTTTCACTTCTATCGACAGTTACTATGATTGCCAATTTTTTTTAACATAGGCTTGCTCTTGATTTAATTTTTGTTAATAAAAGTAACAATGTGGTATTTAAGCTTTAGGCAGAGTTTAAACATATCTGACTCCACCAACTCTCACTAAACTCTTCGTTTGAGACGCTCAGTAAATATAAGACAGACCCAAACTAAGCACATTTTGTAAACCTTTCCTTGGGTTTGATATTGCTATCTCTTACATTATGGAACGAATTGAACAATATCATAGGATCGATTCAACAGACAAGAACAAAATTAAAAATTTTGATTAACCCCCGACTACCTTAGATTTGTTATGTGTACAACATTCTACTAGTCAAGCCCTTTCATTTGATACCCATATTAAGGAAGTTGTGAAAAAAGAAATGTAATTCGCCATTTTGTGGTAGCGGCCATCTTGGATTTGAAATTTGTCATAGTGCAAAGTATTCTACTAGTCAAGCCCTTTCGTTTGATACCCATATTGCGGTAGTAGTGAAAAAAAAATATAATTCGCCATTTTGTGGTGGCAGCCATCTTGGATTTGAAATTTGTTATAGCGTATAGTACTCTGCTAGTCAAGCCCTTTCATTTGATACCCATATTGAGGTAGGTTGTGAAGAAATATTTTGTCCGCCATTTTGTGGAGGCGGCCATTTGAATCGATATTAACCAAACATAGCTAAGAACACCCGCACGGATATTAACTTTCAAATAAAAAAAACCGCATCGAAATCGGCCCATCCGTTTGAGCTCTACGGTGCCACAGACAGATACACACACAGACAGACAGACAGACAGACAGACAGACAGACAGACAGACAGATAGACAGACAGACAGACAGACAGACAGACATACAGACAGACAGACAGACAGACATCGACGTCAAACTTATAACACCCCTTTTTTTGGTCGGGGGTTAAAAAACGTACCTATACGTTTGACGGATCATTCGAGTCTACGCAGAATGTGTAAAAGTCTAACAGTCCACCATACGGGCACAATTTATTGTTACTCGTACATCGCTGACATCTCTAGCTTAGGTTATGTGAATCTTCCCAGGCAAATAGGTTTTCCGAAGATTATTTTAGCGTTGTAGTAGTAGGTAGATGTTATATTCGTAGTTAGTAGGTATATGTAAGTGGTATCTATCTACTACCTCTTAGACTTGGCTGGCATCGATTTGAAATAGATGAGTGAGTAGCGCGTATATAGATAATAATTATTATTGTATAAACTTATTTTTCGTTTTTGAGTGTCTATTAGTGGTTTTGAAGTCGGTATAATTTTTTGTATCAAGAGTTTTAATTATTTTACCTTTTTTAGTTTAAAACAAGTTTTCATTAATGCATTAACATAATTTCGTGTTGATAAAATTAAATTTCATGACTTTTGTGAAAGCTATAATTATCCAGACAAAATTGTAGACAAATTTTAGTTTTTTCGGAAAACGGTAAGTTATCCGAAGAAAAAAAGGAATATCAAAATCGGTGCGGGAGTTCTCGACAAATAAGGTAACAAATCTATATAAAAAATATTGACCGAATTGATAACCTCCTCCTTTTGGAAGTCGGTTGATAAAAGCTGGCTTATTGAGTTTGTCTGTAATAAGTTTTGTGACTCTCTGCATACATTGTAATACGACTTTAACACTGTTTCATAGGTTTATTAGAAAGTTATTTATTAAAATTATACATCAACAATGTACTTCCTAGTTATAGCTAACCAAAACCTTGCTTAACTATTTAAGGTCGAGTTTCAAAAAGCAATTTTAAATCGTTGAGGGTTCTCCCACATTCCCTGAACATACCGGCTCGATTGAAATAATGCGGGTTATGCGTTAATTACGTTTTTATCGCATTTCGAGAAGAACAAAATTATCTTTCAAAATGTTTTTTTTTTAATACTAGCAACGCCCCGTGGTTTTATCTGCATAATTCCCTTTCCCGCTATTTGTCCAGAATAAAAAGTATATATGTTAAGGGAGTCACGTGGTGCTGCCACGACCTCGAGGGGCCGCGATGTCATTGACTGACATCGTAGGCACGGAGGAAAGACCTCAGCGGGAAAGGAGTGCAGGTATTACGGTGCGCCGCTCTGCCTGTCCTCTGCAGCGAGATGGTGTTAGGCGGTGAGATCTAATATCTAGCACGTCGTGAGAAATCCAGGGTCTCAAGAGGTTTTTTTTTTAAATAAAGAGTGACGAGATGAGCAGGACATGTGCCTGTAGGTAAGCAACATGCCTGCCACATAACAGCACAGTGACACGCAGCTATTGGAACATGAAGAGTCCTAATCATTATCTAGCACTGAACTGTGCTCGTTACCCAGAGATCTAAGATGTTATATCTATAAGCCCTTTAATTTCTCTGGAAATCTTCAAACCGGAACACAGTAATGTTTGCATATTACTGCTTGGGGGTAGAATAACTGGCAAAGGCGGTATTTCCCTAGGCGGACTCTGCCAAGAGCCTACCACTACAAAACGTGACTACAAGATGTGAGGACGTCTGGCCCCCACTTATAGATTGGTCCTCTGCGTGCTTTGAGGTGCGACAGCGACGCAGCGTTCCCCTGAAGTGTGGCTGGAAACGGGATTGTAGAAGAATTAAAAAACTTTCCCGTGTTTTGGCGGAAAAGGTGGAATCCCGTAGATGTTTTAATTGGTAAGGGCACTACTCGGGTCGGGTTTTGTGGAGTCCGATATAACCATCCCCTTAGGCGGAATAGATACAATTTCGTCTCGTAAAAACATGATTAAACAGTTAATTAAGCGAGACCAAAATTGTGAACATATTCCATATTTTAAAACAATTAGTTAGCTTAATTTTCAAATGATAAAGATTAATCCAACCTGTACCTGCAATCTGTATACCGAATCATAGGTCTCTTCATTGACATGGTAAATTCTTAATATGGATGTCTCTCGACAGCCTAATCAGCAGACATCACGGATTTTTAATGCCCAAGCAGTGTTTTTGCTTGTAAAATGTTATAGTATTACATGTATAGAAATAAACAAAAAAAAAGATGCGGTTAGTTAAATAAAATATTAAATTACTTATTAAATAAATAATTATTAATTATGGATCAAGTTTCTAATATTTAGTAATTTCTGGGAACCTTGCCGCATTGTGTGCGATATTGACGGTGTTGTTCAAATTAGCTGAATGTTCGGTAGGTATTGGCAACGTAAAATTGAATACTTTTCAGACGCTTGCTTTCAGACAAATCTCTGGGTGATGAGCGCAATGCAGTGCTAGGTAATGATTTGGACTCTTCATGTTCCAATAGCTGTGTGTTACTGTGCTGTTATGTGGCAGGGATATTGCTTACCATCAGGCACATGTCCTGATCGTCTCGTCACTTCTTATTTAAAAAAATACTTTGTAACTATACTATCAAAAATAACTGATTCATTCAGAGATTTGAGAGTTCGATTTCCTTGTTCTGGTCAGGCTTGTATATGATTTAGAACACAGTACCTGACCTTTTTATGATGTGAAATGAACCGTAACTTTCGCCGTTTGGTCGGCGTCAAATAAACAAAAATGTAATAAATCATTCGACGGCAAAACGTATTAACGCAGCCATTTATACGGTATTCGCAACGACTGATCGAATAGAATTCCATTATTCCGCTCAAACAAAAGCCTTTGTGGGTGATTTACATTTAAAACAATTTTGTTAGGCATGGCCATGGTAATTAAGTACCGTTGACAACTAATAACAGAAAATTTCACTAACAACAAATACCGTCTAAGTTGTAAAAATAATAAAGGTAAAATACCTAAAGCAAAGCTAAAAAGTCTACCTAGAGTTTTCAATTAAAAGGTTTAGTTTGATAAAAGTATGTATATTTGGTATATGAGGTAATACTAATTAAAATTAACTAACACTTGCATAAAAGCAAAACGTTAATTAGCTTTGTGTATTTGAAGCAATCTGTTTTAACGCTAATCTACGTTAGCCATACAAATTACCATTAATTACTATTGTTTAATATTGCTTTAGTGTACCTACTATTCAATAATTAACACTACTTAATTCTATTAAAATACTCGTACATTTATTTATTAATAAAAAAAATCTTTTAATGTTTTTTTACAAGACATACATGACAGAGACATAAGACAGTATTGTAATAAGACGAGCAGGATATATGCCTGATGGTAAGCAACTTGCCATATAACAGTACAGTACAGTGACACGCAGTATTGTAACATGAGTCCAAATCATTGTCTAGCACTGCTCTCCCCTCGTCACCCAGAGATCTAAGATGTTAAATCTCTAAGCCCTGTATTTTTTCTGGAAACATTGCCTTTCAAACCGGAACACAGTTAGTACCTTCTGTTTTCAGAGTCAGTGACCTGACCATCTCCCGACCGTATACCATTTCTACGAAATTTCATTAGCCGTTATCTTACAATTTTTTACGAGCTACGCCATTGAACTTATCCTCTAGTTCTGTAATAATTAATAAGTAGATATAATTTCTATTACTTATAAATATTCTGGTTTTCATCGGGAATACATAGGATAGCAAATGTGTTAATTAATTACAATTTTGTTGGCATTCGTGTAATCTTGTACAGATAACACTAGAACAAAGACCATTCCGTAAACCTTTAAGTAATTGCTGGGATTGTAGTGCTTACAATGCTACTGTGTACCTAACGTTTGGATTGTGACAGTTCAATATTTTTAATTAGAACGGAGAGACCAATAATTTAGAATGCTGAGGTTTTTACAATTTCATAAATTTAAGGTATTTGTAGGGCTCTATCTATGTGTTTAACATCTGTGGTGTGACTCATACTAGGCCGGTTTTTTTAAATATAACATAGAGGTCACAGAGTATGTATGGGAGGAGCAAAACACACGCTTGAATAATAACCTGGTGTTAATAATATAAATAATATCATGCCTGAGAATAAATAATAATGTTTGGGCTTCCGCTAAAAATGAATGTAAATGAATGTTTTGTAGCATCAGGAGCTACTTCTCATTCATACTACATTCATACATGGATTGACTACAAAACATGATTCGGTGCCGGCCTTATTCGTGGATAGAGACGGTTTTGGAGAGATATAAATCGATTCTATTGTGAAATCTTCTTATGGCACGGCCTTGAGGCAATGGGTCACAGTTCGTCGTCTACCGGGTGTTGCAGATGACTCGTTTGTAGACCATTGTCATGATAGTCATTTGAGAGAACGGTCTTATAGCGAAAAGTTTCGACCAACTTTTTAGGAGATTTCGCTATAAGGTTGGGTCAACACTCAGATATAAAAAAATATCCTAGACGCGACACGAATCGTCAGGAGGTTTCTGATTCCGCCCCACTGCAGGCTGCACGCTAGACTTTTTTATTTTGTAACAATGCATTGTGAAAAAAAAATTGCACTGTAATGTATACTAATACTTATAACTTATCTCTGAGATAATATAGATGCATGTCCAATCATGATTGATTTAAAATCAACATACTTACAAACTTCGCGTTTATAATATTAGTAAGCTACTTTAGCATCTAATCCGATAGTCACGATATAAAACCAATTGAAGAACCTGAATTCGCTGTGCAAAATGTTTACAGCGTAATTTTAGTTTTTTATGACTTTTAGATCGGTGAATTTATGTATTTAATTGGATAACGGGACACTCACGTATATACGGTTGGTCAATCCGACTCGAGTTTCGGCCGCGTCCGGCGGCCTTTTTCAAAGCGAGTGCACACGCGCGGTGGCTGCCCGTTTGGCACTTGTGCACAAGTTTTTGCACAAGCACACTTTGGCACAAGTGCCAAACGGGCAGCCACCGCGCGTGTGCACTGTCTTGAAAAAGGCCGCCGGACGGGGCCGAAACTCGAGTCGGATTGACCGACCGTATATACGTGAGTGTCCCGTTATCCAATTAAATATGTGTAACAACCACGTTAATTTTAATACTATAATTTATGTAATCATAACTTGTTGTAAGTATTGATGGATGTTTGTTACTCTTTCACGTAAAAACTATAAAAGGGATTTGAATGAAATTTGGTACAAAGAGACATAATGGTCTGGAATAACACATAGGCTATTTTTTATCCCGGGAAACTAACGGTAACGGGTACAATGCAGGTGAAATCGCGGGGCGCTGTTAGTTTAGAACAATGTTGTCACCACACTTTACTCACTCAACAAATAAGGTCGCTTTTTGCACAAGACAGCGCTGCGAGAACATTTCTGATGCGTTGCAGGAACGAGGTAGTTTCAATATCTTGCTAAATTTGTAATAAAACTAGTAGCTACACTCAATTTTACCCATCAACATCTTGATTATCTGTAGACCTTCGTTGGTCTATGAATAATTCAGGTGTGCTTAGTGTAAGTAGTTAGTTAGGTATGAAGCGTTGTGTAGTTCTCATTGTATTTTAGTTTTGTTAATAAAGGCTCTGCCCCCTTTTAAAATTTTGCCCAAGTTTTTGTTCCCGATATTTTTCCGCAAAGACAAGTACTATGCGCTGTTTTAGAAAAAAATCTAACTCTTTTACAAATTTCACCCTGATCTGTTCAGTTGGTCTGACGTGATTAAGCAATAAACATCCGAACTTTCATTAAAATATTATTAGTAGAAGGTTAGTAGGATACAAATACAGATACAGATAATTTATTGGTAAAAAGCATTAACAAGTCACAGATATAGATTACAGATATTACCCTACTAATATATATTATTAATATAAATCATATAACATCAATTGTAACTTGATCACGACTTGAAATTGAGAGCTGTAGTTGAAAAAAAACAAATTGTAGAGTAAGCGAGAAACGGATTTCCTGGAAACAGGATTGTGTGGAAACAGCTGTCACTTTAATGTCATACAGCTGGGTCTGATAATTTAAAACGTGCCATCAGACCAATGCAATAAATTGCTTCTTCATTCGAATAAAATTTCAAATAATTGTTGAATAGACTCAGTTTTCCAATATGTTCTTTAGAATAAACCGTTGAAACCAAACTGAAATTTGGAACATAGTAAGGGTCAAAGTTCAGCTTCCGTTCAGGCGTTGCATACGTGGTAACACAAAAAACTATTTTTATTATACTAGTGTGATTCATTTGCCAGTGCTACGCAGTACATATTTAGATCACTACGTTAAAATTCAGCTTCGGAGCGTTCCATTTGACACTCATGATAGCAATGCGGTGTCCATATAGATGTCCGTTCCGCATTGTGGTCAAAGCACGGTATTGTACACTGGTCCAGTGAGCTATAATCTAGTTTACGGAGTACGCAGCGCTCTCAATTCGATCATTGAATTAGAATGAAACAGTGTTATTGCAGCGGCCACCCGCGGCTAAAAGCCGCTGAATAAATCTGCCCACCCGTTGCTCGCTAATGGAAACTTATTGGAGCCATGCATTTTTTATTCCATTCTCTTGAAACTTAATCCCACCGAATGGAGGATTAATTTCCGTCGTACGGAGAAACTATTATTTTCACGGGCGTAATAACGTTGTTCTCGAATATTCGTCTGTGTTATACGAATCTGTTTGGTAGATTAATCTGTAAGTAGATTTTGTGCTGATAATTTATATGTTACTAGAACCCCGTCTGGTTTAGCTTGGATAATGCCAAATAAAAAAATCAAACCATTTGCAGTAAAAATTACCCTATATCCCAAGTTGGACAAAATCATACACAATGGCCGAGCTACACGAGGCTAGTTTTTCTCTCTAGCTTCCTGTAGACAGCGTTACGCAACACGCAACGACAGTTTTGTCTACACGAAGTTAGAAGTACTAGATTTCTAGCTTACTAGCAGTAGTGTTGGTAAGGTAGCAAGTTTAAAAGCTTGAGCTTGCTATCCTAGTTTGAAAAACTACCCTCGTGTAACTCGGGCATAAATGTCAACTTTCGTGTAAATATCGACCGACTTGGTGAACAGTACTTTAAGAGCAAAGATCATGACACTGTGGATTTGGATTCAATTGAGGACGCCTGCCCATAATAAATAAATAATGGTGGACATTTCACACACCTTCATCATATTGGAAGGTATTCAAAACACCGGATTGGAACAGTCTGGGCATAAATATCAATGGTGAATACATTTCACACCTACGATTCGAAGACGACATTGTTATAATGGCAGAGTCGAAGATGTTGCGGAGCCTAACCAGACTGGTGGGTTTGGGTGTGAACTTGGACAAGACGTATCTAGGCCAAGTTATTCAACTGGGTAGAAACAACTTCGATAAAGAGGCTGACAGAAGAATACGTCTGGGCTGGGAAGCGTTTGGATTCATCACACAAATATTTGCACTGTGTCTGGGTGTTTCTATTTATGATAAGTATGTATTTAAAACTATATATGTATTATATCAGCTATCTGGCCGCCCTAGTACAAGCTTTGCTTAGTTTGGGGTCAGATGGTGTTGTGTGTGCACTGTCCACCAATATTTATTTATATATTATTTATTTAATCATATGGTGCGATCGTGCGATGTAGGAAATGATTGGTGATTTGGTGGAGGAGTGACTGCATTGGGTGGGAATCGAACCCACGACCCTCCGCTTGATTGGTGATTATGTTGCGATGTAGGCTCCGCCCCACTACTTTTGCATAATTTCCTCTGATTTTAGAACTCGTGTGTGGACGCTTTAACTACTCGTACTTTTCCAGGCGCCTCTACAATCAGTACAACCTCAACTACGTGTCCTCAACCACTACATAAATAAAAATTGATAACTATTACAATTATTGCATAGAATACTCGTAGGTAGATAATTAGATAATTTATAGTTTAAATTAGCTATCCATGCCGAAGTAATTATTATATCTATTGTAAACAATAACATTTTATATTTAAATTTCTTCGAATTTATAATTAAAAATATCATTTAGTTATTATCTGTTTTACATTTTTGAAGTCAATTAAAATTTTGATTTATTTTATTTATTCCAAAAACTATGAAAACAATCGGCTGGTACGATATAATTTTTTTAATGATATCGCAAAATATTTGCATAGAAAAACTTAATGATACATGGAATAGAAAATGGAACAGTTATAACTATGCAGTATTTCCGATGTCAGTACAACTTGCGTCTTTTTGCCAGTCTCGTTTGCAATCAATCATCGAACCATGACACGGCAAATACTCGCACTGTGCAGCCTGTAAACATTTGCTGAACCGTACTGTGACGCTGCACAATATACAAAGATGCAAGAACATTTTTCATAGAAAGAATTACAATAACGATTAAATACGCACAAGATATTATTCTAACATTATGAAGGCGAAAGTTTGTTTGTGTGTACGTATGTTACTTCTTCACGTCTAAACGGCTGAAGCGATTTTAATAAAATTTGATGTAGAGTCAGCTGAGACCTTGGATTAACATAGGCTACATTTTACTGCGAGAAAATAACGGGATCGGGAACTACGCGAGTGAAACCGCGGGGCCCTGCTAGTTTAGAATATTGTCAGAACTCTTAACAGGTACCATGGAACTACCACATCTTTGCTATTTAATAGTAATGTGCAAATTATATTAAACGTGTAAAGCTATACTAAATTAATAAAACAGCATGCAAAATAGAGAGTGGCGGTAATCGCCTGGTTTAAGACTATATTCCATTATTTATTGTAACAGATTTTCCTGTAACTAACAATTCTGCTATTCTCTCTTTTACGCGTTCAATCTAATGCGTTTATGATTTCGTGACGTCATTGTAAATGATCGATTCTGACTCGATTTTCCGCCAAAAGAGCATCTAGTCATGGGTGATTGTTCAGGTTACCCAGAGAGAGTTAATTCCGAAAGGCAAATAAACAAATTTTGGAAGATATTATTTTTTACGCGGAGGAAATGCATTTACTCATACTCTTCAACGTTATCGGTAGGATTATCTCACACTCCACACCACGAATGGTGCCTCTACAGACTAAAACCTCCACGGGGTTGCACCTTTTCTGTGTACGGCAGCCTGTTTCCGTGCCCTCCAAAGAAGCATACCCCTGATACCGGTGCACCTGAACCCAAGGCATGCCATGACCACTTTGGGGACAAAGTAGCAAATGAGTGCCGGACACCGCTACGTCTAGAAACCGTTAGTCCCTAGCTACAGTTAAGATCAGTGGTCTCCGTAGCCTATCATTTTTAGGCTGCTGAGGAGAGGGAAAGCAACGCACCTTAATACAAGCGGTCCTCTTCCCCCTCGACTTATACCTCACAGCCGCGACACTGACCACCCGACATCGAAGTCTTGATTGCGCTGGTGACCATACACCGCTCAACTTACATAGCAGCATTGTCATCGGCTGAAAGGCAAAGCTTCGACGAGCGGCCCACGGTGGATCTTTTTCGCTTCACCGTGGGTGACCACGGCTACAAAGCCCCCTAACACAATGCGCGTATTCTTGGGCGAAAGCCAGATAGGTGATATAAGGTACGTGATATAATTTCTTTGTCTAATTAGCATACACTAAAACTTTGTTCTAACTATTTGAAAAGCTTAATAAATTTAAAGTAAAGGTAGCAAGGTAACAAGGGTAAATGTTTTTACAAGTTATTGCTATCAAAATTTTTGTTTATCGACACATTTTTTGTACTAATAGGACTATTTGCAGAGTCCGCCTGGGGAAGTATCACAACTTTGCCAGTTATTCTACCGCCAAGCAGTAATGTCAAAACAACACTGTGTTCCGGTTTGAAGGGCAATGTTTCTAGTGAAATTACAGGCTAAAAAGATAAAACACCATAAATCTCTGAGTGACGAGCGCAGTGAAGTGCTAGGTAACGATCTGGAATTTTTATGTTCCAATAGCTGTGTGTTACTATGCCGTTAGGGACAGGCAGGTTGCTTACCACCAGGCACATGTCCTGTTCGTCTCGTCACTCCATATTTAATGAACAAAAAAATACTTGAAAACCGTATGTTTAATGATATTTTTTTCTAAATATAGTAATAGTTTTTATTGATAGCAAGATGGCATAGACTAAAATAATGGCTTAGTGAAGGAAATCATACAGAACCACTGGCATGTTCCATGATACGCCATCTACCCACGCATTGCCAGGTGTGGTGAATCATGGGTTTGACTCTCTCCTTGTGAAATATTGTCTTGAGCCACAGCAGTGGGAGCATAATTGGGCTGAGTATACAGCAAAGGCGAGATGTGCGGAGGTGTCTGATGCGGAGGTGAGAAGAGACGTCCTCACTGGAACTGAGCGGAGACGAGACGTGGGAATTAAAAAATTATATTGGTTGTTAAAAAATATGTCGACTCTGCTCACACGCCTTGGTGACTTGGTGGAGTCTCAGGCTTATGCATGTTTAAAGCGCATCTAAGACTGCAAACAAGTATTTTTTGTCAAACTTTCAATCAAACTTTTAACCCTGTCATAAGCCACTAATGCCACTGCCACTAATGGTTGCTTGGAAGAAATCGCTATTAGCGATAAGGCCGCTCTTTACGGCACAAGTTATAAGTATCTCTTGTTTTGTATATTTTGATTTGTTACTGGTGTGCATAATAAAGCGTTTCTGTCTGTCTGTCATAAGACTTGTAAACTATTCGTAGCCTTTATTTTAGATTTGGCATAAAATGTTTAGTAAAACATTTTTACGGTATCCGCACGTCACGTACACGTTTCGGCCGACCTATCTGAAGTACCTACTTTTTTCTACCGTCCCTTTGTACAGTGATTGGTTTAAAAAGCCGCATTCATTTTGTGCGAAAAAGCGTAAAATAGCGTAGAGCACGTGCGAGTGAATTTGATGAAAAACGATGAGGATAACTTGATTGAGCCGCTACACTGGGTTAATGAAAACGAGGCCAAAATCTTTTTGTATTTAGGTTTCTGTGTGCGTTTTTTTTTACTGTCATTACATTATCATATAGATTGGAATGTGAGTGTTTCGTAAATCCAAGTCATGGCTCCAATAGTATACAACAAGTTGTCCCAGGAAGTCAAGACAGTGGAGAGCCTAAACTTAAAAAAAATATGAACTGATAAAAATTTGCTTGTCGGCAGTTTTTCAACGACAAGGCTTTTAGGCTTTTTAAAATGTTTAAGTATGAGTTTGACTTTGCATAAGCATTCCACTAAATGTTCCCACTATTGGGCCTCAGGGCCTTCTCTCACAAGGAGAGAGTCAATCTCAA
This sequence comes from Ectropis grisescens, assembly GCA_017562165.1. Classification (NCBI taxonomy): domain Eukaryota; kingdom Metazoa; phylum Arthropoda; class Insecta; order Lepidoptera; family Geometridae; genus Ectropis; species Ectropis grisescens. Next base: position 20,574,549 of record CM029776.1, read on the forward strand.
AATCCCCCACGCTGAACGCGAAAGATTCTAAGTACGTGTCCGTTTCCTAGCGTTGTTTTCCTTTACCGTTTTTAAGTTAACGGCATTACGCAAATGTGTTCAAAAAGACAGTGGTGCGCGTGGGATTTGAAGACGGGGCTCCGGATTGGCAGTCGTCGTTCTCTTTTTTTCATGTGGGGGAAATGCCTTTAGAAAACCTACTTTGAAAAAGATCCCTGACATTTCGTATCGTAACTGTAAGAAGTATTTGACAATGACGCAATACTCTATCCCAGAGGACAAGTGACATATGAAAAAATTGGCAGTCCTACGACTGCCTATAGAAGTGAAACCTATTAAATAAGTAAATAACTCACAACTTGATAGCTTCGCGGGTGAAACCGGAGGGCGTGGCTATGACTACGGCCATCTATGTCATCCAAGTTTATCCGAAGATTTCTTTCATTTAGGAACGTGACACTTTAGCTCAATTCACATCCCAGGGAACATATGAATGTGTAGCGCCAAAATAAGTTTTCACAAAATTTCATCTTGACGATATCAACAGCGATGGTTCCATGCAATCACTTCAGAGGAATTAAGATAACAATTCAATAGTTTGACAGCTCTTAGAATATGTATCTTGGTAAGATACTTTGACAGTTTCCCGGCTTAACTTAAACTGTAATTTATAATATTCTGGTGAATTTCGTTGCCGGGCTAAACTGTCTAAGTGTTCAGCCGATAAACGAGTTTCTCGGTTTCGCTACCAAGTAAACTACTTAGGAATAAAATATCACAGCTATTACTCTGAATAATGGAAACGGTTCAGGATCTAAGTGTTACCGAAAATCCCTTTTGCGGTCCAAGGGGCCAAGGTAATTTATAGCATAAGCCACGTCGCTCTGAGGCATCATCGGTCACAGGTGGCTTAGGGCCAGGTAAATCTGATAATTACTAAAGTTGTAATAAATCTCTGGACTAACGAAGTCTCAGTCATAAACGAACTATAATTCTCTGTGGACGTCTAAATAATAAGAGTATGGCTATCAGATTACTGCGTATATTAGTAGCCTAATAGACGCAATTGTTGTTAATACTATTTAATCACATCTGACGTGTTTGTATCTATGTCATGCCAATATGGAGAATGCTTTGTAATAGGTACTAGCAGCGACACGTGATTTCATCCGGATAATCCCCATTTCCATTTTTTTTTCAGGATATAAATTAACCTCTGTGTACCAAATTTCATTCACACTTTCAATAGTGTTGCGTGAAAGTGCAAAAATCATATATACGTACACTTGCACATTTTCTCCTTTCTCGTTTGTAGCATTAGTGGGATTTTTGAGATTTTTCTGCAATTTGCCTTTTTTACGTATGACTTCGATACGTAAAATATAGCTAAAAAGCAGCGCCCCGCGGTTTTACCCGCGTAGTTCCCGTTACCAACGTTCCCTTTTTCGGGATAAAAAGTAGCCTATGTGTTCTTCCAAACCATAATCTATCCATGTTCTAAATTTCAGCTCGATCCGTTCAGTAGTTTTTACGTGACAGAGTAACAAGCATCTATCCATCCATCCATACTTACCAACTTTTGTGTTTAAATATAATTGAAGGATTATCTCGAAAATACTCATTATAAATCATTTTATTGTAATTGACGTTGGTATAATGCGTGTTCTAGATAGCACTGAATAAACACGATGATTTCCTAACACTTACTCTGTGAGGCTTACTCGGTAAAAGCTATAATAATATTTTTGAGCAAAGTCTTCCTCATACATACATACTCATCACAAAATACGCATCCACAGTGCCAGATAGATATTTGAACATGTAGAGTCCAAATAATTACGTAGCACTGCACTGCTCTTGTCACCCACGTTATCATTTTGCGCTGTATTTTTTCTGAAAATATTACCATTTAAATTGGAACACAGTAATGTTTGCAAAATGCTGCTAGGCTGTATGTAAAATAACTTGCAATGCCAAGTTGTGGTACTTTAAAATCGATTTACAATTTGCGTAGCAAACATGCAAAAAAAAACATACAACGGAATTTAGAACATTATCTGTACTAATATTATAAAGCTGAAGAGTTTGTTTGTTTGAACGCTAGGATCTCGGGAAGTACTGGTCCGAATCGAAAGATTATTTTTCTATTGGATAGTCCATTTATCGTGGAAGGCTATAGGCTATAGAACATAACGTTACTATTAATAGAAGCGAAGCATGAATCAAGAATGTAACAAAATCGGGAAAAAATATTCTTGTTTGAGAGTTTTCGTACTTGTCGTGCTTTGACATGACGAGTTGGTACGACCAATTTTCGACAGGTGGCGTAGCAGGTAGCTGAAGAGGTGTTTTGTTTGACAGCGATATTGTCAGGAATTACTGAACCGATTTCAGTCATTCTTTCACCGTTGTATATGTACGGGATCCTGATGAGTGCTATATAATGTACCACGGGCGAAGCCGGGGTGGACATCTAGTCCTTTTATAAAATCACTGAAATAAATCTAAGTCGACGTGTTTTGTTGTCAGCGTCGAAGACATGATATATAGTAGATATCTATATTTCATCCAAAGACACTTGACTCGTGAGTGAAAAAAGTTCAGTTGTCGATCTGTAAAAAGTAATGTTTGCAAAATGCTGCTAGGCTGTATGTAAAATAACTTGCAATGCAAAGTTGTGGTACTTCACCAGGGGATTCTGTACAGAGTCTTACTACTATCGTTAGTCTCTTAATACTGTTGTTAAATATGTAGGTACCATACAACGCAGATATTACTTACAAGCGAGCAAATGTTTTTCCGTAATTTTTATGAAACTCAATACTAACATGGTGAATGAAATCAAAAAAATAAAATTACTGGGCGTAGTCTAAAGAAAAATAATACAAAAAAAAAATTAAAATACTTAGAGGCAGATACAATAGTATCACTCTCAATGCTAAGTTGTTGATGCACATATTTTGTAGTTGTATGAATGTTTCTGGAGTCCGGTTGGAGAAGTACTACAGCTTTTCTAGTTATTCTATCGCCAATTAGTAAGTAATGAAACCATCACTGTGTTCCAGTTTGAAGGGCAATGTTTCCAGTGAACATTTTACAGGGCACAGATACCTCTGGGTGACGAGCGCAGTGCAGTTATAGGTAATATTTTGAACTCTTCACAGGCACACGTCCTGCTCGTCTCGTCACCCTATGTTAGAAAAAACTTATTTTTTGGGTCTATAATCGAATTATTATTTACTCACGAAGAGTTGTAGTTTTTGTTGTTTAATTCCATGCACTGCATGGCATTGCAAACATTTATTCTTTTTCGTAATGCACTTTTATCAGAACAAATTGTTATTCATAGCAAATTCATAGAATAGCGAATTGCGAATATGACATTTCATATTTTATATTCGTTTATTTTTCGTATCGAATGTTTTGTCAATGACATTTTTGCATGGAGCATCTGGCTTATTATTTCTGTCTGACAGGTTTTGATTATACATCGTTTCGGATTGTGGAACTTTAAACAATGTTTTCTTTTAAATTTATCAAATAATTTGAAACTTAGGTTAGTTTTTAGATAGCTAGATACACTTTTTTATTACACTTACAAAACAAAAACAAGCTTAAGAAAACATCTAAAGATATAATAATACAAGACGCGCTTAACGCTAAAAAATCTCTTCAAGCCAGCCATGCAATAGAAATGGAATTATGCCATAGCAAGATAGAGATATTATTAATTTTTTTGGAAAAATAAAAAACAATTTGGTTACGCTCAAGCTAGTTTCTTCCGTAAGTTTACATGAAATCACAAACCATTGAAACATCTATACCAATTCAAAATTTACTGAAAAAATGGTCAGGTGTTTGCATTGTGAGCATTGAGTAAATACTTGGAGTATGATAGATAGATAGATAACTCTTTATTGTGACACAAAACAGGAAAAAAAATACAGTAACACACAATTATGAACTAGCGCCACAAATGGCGGCCTTATTGCTGAGAGCAATCTCTTCCAGGCAACCAACTTAAAGGAAAATCGCCTAGAACAAGGTTAGGCGAGGCGACGTGACATTTTCCTTAATACTATTACTAATATTTAATTATACTATTACTATACTATTACACAAAACAAATTAATATATATATTTACTACAAAAGTGAGTTTAATACAAACAAAATGTTGGAAATTATAAACCTACTAATCAATATAATTTTTTTTAACAAATCAATATAAATTTTTGAACAATTTTTACATGATGCATACAACATCCAAGATAATGTAATACAGCCGTACAAATAGCAGTGGACAGCTATACAACCACTTACGATTTACTGGTGACGACAGTCATGCACTGTGCCAAATAAAAGTCTTTTACATTGCTTTTAAAGATGTTTAGAGACTGCGAGTTTCTAATAGAGGCCGGTAGAGCATTCCACAAACGGACAGCCTTAACAGAGAAAGAATTTTCATAGAAAGATGTTTTATGTGATGGAGTGACAAGGTTGAGCACTACTGCCACTCTCAAGGGACGGGGCCGAGAAATTTCATGATAAAAAGTGAAGCGCTCCTTCAGGTAAGATGGGGGAGGTGGGATTAAATAGAATACTATAGAGCAAAGATAAAATGTGTGCATTTCTGCGAAGGCGGATAGGAAGCCACTTGAGCTTAGTGCGAAATTGAGATATATGGTCATATTTGCGCAGGCCAAATATGAACCTTATGCAGAAATTTTGAAGGCGCTCAAGCTTGTTTAACTGTTCTTCTGTGAGATCCAGGTAACAAACGTCGGCATAGTCAAGGATGGGAAGCAGAAGGGATTGAACAAGCGCAATTTTGGTGGAAGTTGGGAGAAAGTTACGTGATTTCATTAGTGCCCCTGCTGAAGCATACAACTTCCTACTAGTAACTTGAATCTGCGGACCCCAGCTCAAACAACGATCCATAGTTATGCCCAGGTTCCTGACAGTGCTGCTGTAGGGTATTACTATTCCATCAAACTCAACTTTTGGAAGCGTCGGCCAGTCAATACTAGATATCTGCCTAGAACTGCCCAAGATGATAGCCTGGGATTTGCTTGGGTTAACATGCTGACCAAAACATTTACCCCACTTATAAACGCTAGCTAGATCAACATTAATGGCATTAATCGCCTCAGAAATGTTGGGAAGAGGAGCATGGGAGTAAATTTGAAGGTCGTCAGCGTACAGGTGGTAGGAAGAGGAGAAGTTGAGGGAAATAGAATTGATAAAGAAGGAAAAAAGCGGAGGAGAAAGGACGCCACCCTGAGGCACACCAGCAGACGTTGAACACCAAGAAGATGTATTGTTCTCAAGGTGAACCCGCTGTCGACGACCACAGAGATAGCTGTTAAACCAGTCAGTAGCAGAAGATGAACAATTAGAGGAGCGTAGCAAAGCAGCCAGGAGAACATCGTGATCGACAGTGTTGAAGGCATTGCTAAAGTCAAGGAGGACCAACACAGTGAGATTACGATTTTCCATTGAAAGGCGGATGTCATCAGTAATCTTTAGCAAGGCACTGACCGTACTGTGCCCCTGGCGAAAGCCTGACTGAAATGGATTTAACAAGTTATTATTTGAAAGGTACCTAATAAATTGATTATGGACTAAGCGTTCGAGAACTTTAGATAAAAAAGGAAGGATTGATATGGGACGAAATTCCGAGAAAGATTTGGGGGTTGGGCTTTTTAGGTAATGGAATAATTTGTGCGTCTTTCCAGGGAGAAGGAAAAACACCAGAAGAAATAGAGAAATTAAAGATGATACAAAGGGCAGGAAGAAAGTGTTCCAGAAAAGGAGCCAACATGTTACGACTAATGCCATCGCTACCTACTGCATTAGAAGTGATTGAGAGGACGCTCTTCCTGACTTCGTCAACAGAAAATTCGTTGAAAATAAAGGGTGGATTATCAGGAATAGGTAATGTGGAGAGAGATAAAAGGGTGTTAGTTTTGGTATGGACATCAACATTTGAGGAGGAAGAGAAATGCAGGTTAAGCGAGTTGAGATCTAAATCCTGAGGTATACAATTCATTTTTGATTTACCAATTCCATCGATCTTAGAAATTTCCACACCTTAGCAGGATCATCATTCTCAACAGATTTGTGTACATGGCGTCTTAGAGCGTCTCTGCAGGCAGTGTTGCAGCGATTACGAACTTTTACATATGCTATTTTAGTTTGATCTGTCGGACGGCATTTGTGTCTAAATTTCGCAGAGTCTCTTTTATGCATCAAGAGTTTGATGTCACCAGTAATCCATGGTGCTGGAAGGTGTTTCATCTTTATCGGTCGCAGAGGAGCATGCTTATCAAATAACTTTATTACATTAGAGTTGAAAAAAACTACTTGGTATGGTGGTAGTTGTAGTTATATTTTGTAGTGGTAATCTCTTACCAGAGTCAACTTTAGCATTTTATGTAGCATAAGAGTGACGAGACGAGCAGGGCATGTGCCTAATGGTAAACAACATACCTGTTACATAACAGCACAGTGACACGCAGCTATTGGAACATGAAAAGTCCAAATCATTACCTAGCACTGCACTGCGCTCGTCACCCAGAGATCTAAGATATTATATCTCTAACCCCTGTAATTTCTCTGGAAACATTGCCCTACTGCTTGGCGGTAGAATAACTGGAAAAGGTGTGGTACTTACCCAGGTGGACTCTGCCAAGAGTCCTACCACTACAACCGTCAAGAAGAAATATACAGGTACAAACATTGTTAGTGTATTTTTTTTTATTTAGTTTTGAAAGGAAGACTTTCCAAAGTAATCACAGGTAAAGAGATGAATAATTATCTTATGCCTCTGGGTGACAAGCACAGTGCAGTGCTAGACAGTAATATAGATTTTTCTTATTCAAATACATGTTTGCGTGGTCTTGTGATGTAATGTAGACGCATGTCGTGATCGTCCCGTCACTATATTATAAAAGTACAAGATAAAAGTTTGTGTGTGTAATTATATACGAACCTAAGAAGTTATTACTTTTCTCTTCATTCCTCTTCCTAAAAAGTCAAACTTAAAAAAAAAATTGGTTGTCTATAAATTCGGTTGGTTTACGGACGATAGTTTAACGTGACAACGTATAATAAAACATTGATAGAAGCGGCGCAAGCGTACAATGAGCGTAACGGGACATAACGTTACACTTTTTGGTGCACGCAGCCGGCGTTTATCGATTTATTAGACGTTGTCACGTCAAAATAGGTATTAACTGCAACGCAAGAAGCATTAACCTGAAGTTTGCTACAATGTTTACTAGCTAACTTCAGGATTGCGGATGTCAGTTTTTCGTGACGGTGTGCGCGCGCATCGTAAAAATTTAATCATTTTTCCTTAACGCCCTAAAAGAAAAAAACTCAGTACTGAATTTATGTAGATGAAAGAGTTTCGTAATGAACAAAACAAACGAAAGTGCACTGGCAGGTGAGTGATTCAGCAGAGTTGACCATTTACGAGGCTGCTAGCACGCGGTTTATTACCTTCTCGCCAGAGTGGTTCGGTATTTTATAGCACGAGCAACCCGGGCAGCGTTATAATCCGCACTCTGGATGCTCGTCAATAAATAAGTAGATATAAATGCAAGTACATGAGGTGACAAATTAAATGGATTTCACGGAAAGCCAAGTCGTTACGTAAATATCCATTCACTGTTTGAATTATTCATTAAAGTTAGTTTATAGTTGTTGTGCTCCTTGCAGAGTCCGCATGGGAAAGTATCACACTTTTGCTAGGTAATCTACCACCAAGCAGTGTGTTTAAATATCACTTCGTTCCGGTTGGGAAAGTAATGTATCCAGAAAAAATATCCCGGGCGTAGAGATATTTCTAGGTAACGAGCGCAGCGCAGTGTTAATAAATGATAGCATAGCATTATGTCGCCAGAGATGTGACATATCTTAGATAAAAGTATCTAAAATACAGATACAAGATACAAAATACGTATTTACATCTTGTATTTCAAATACTTTTTATTTTTTCTATTTTGTATCTTTTATTTAGATACATTTTCCGGTTATCTTAGTATTTTGAAGATACTTTTTTCCGTAAGATACTTTTACTAAAATAAACTTTAAAAAAAGCAGTTTTTCTCTCCGAAAGGAACTGAACGAAGCACGTCATTTAAAAAAATCGCGGATATGGTCGGGAACCAAATGACAGATGGCGACACTATCGTTCTACAAATGTCATCGACTAAGATGTCCCATCTTCATTCCTGTCACTGTCAGTCATTCCGTATTTTTTTCGTATGCACGTGTTGTATGGTGTTTCGAATAGAGATGATCGATATTAGTAAAACATCGATGTTAACATCGTACGTAAAACATCGATGTGCAAAAAACATCGATCGAAAAACATCGATATCTAAAACATGGATTTTTTTAGATATCGAAGTTTTCTGTACAAAAAAAATCTCAAAATTTGTTTACTGTTGTTTTAATTTAAACTGGCACAGGAGTAGGAATGGACCATATATACAAATATCGATGTTTTTAAAACACTCGATGTTTTCTTACGATGCATCGAATCAAACCGATGTATTGTTAATTTTTCGAATTTTCGAAATTTCGATTATACATCGATATAGTAAATAAGGTGAGTCAGCAAAAGTGAAATACTCAGATAAATATATTAATCCAACTTATGTTGTGTGCAAAATAAGAAAAAATATATTTAATCTCTCGCACTAAAGAATTTTTTTTTTATGATATTAACTAGCAGTACCCTGCGGTATTGCCCGTGTAGTTCCCGTTATTTTTTGGGATAACAATGTCTTCCAGACTGGGGTTGAAAGTGTTCCAAAGTTACGACGTGATTGAGCGACAAATATCCATACAACGACATTTATAATATTAGTAGGACTATCAGGATATATCGATGTGACAATCGGATAAAAAATACATCGGAAAAAACATCGATGTTTTATTTCCATGTCGATTACTATGACGTAATTGAGCAACAAACATACAAATATCCACACATCCATACATTGACATCTACCTAATGTTAAAACATAAAATAATTTCATAAACAAGAACAAAATTAAAAAATTTGATTAACCCTCGTCTACCTCAGATTTGTTATATTTACAACATTCTACTAGTCAAGTCCTTTCATTTGATACCCATATTGAGGTAGTTGTGAAAAAGAAATGTATTTCGCAATTTTGTAGAATCGATATTAACCAAACATAGTTAAAAACATCAGCACGGATATTGACCTTCAAATAAAAAAAAACGCATCGAAATCGGCCCATCCGTTTGAGCTCTACGGTGCCACAGACAGACAGACACACATACAGACAGACAGACAGGCAGACAGACAGACATCGACGTCAAACTTATAACACCCCTTTTTGGTCGGGGGTTAAAAATAACAATCCTCGTAAAAAAAAACAAGTCTCGCCAGTTGTTCTAACGTAAAAAGTTCTGAAATCCATGTAATACCAAGTCAATTAATATTAATTTGGTCAGTCCCTACATAAGGGACCTTCTGTTTTAAAAGGTCTAATAGTAGTCATTTTAATACAAAAAATCTTTAACATTTAAATAGATATATTGACTTGGCCATCGCATGAAAACACAAATACAAGTTCACTTATATTTGTAATAATTATACACATATTATGAAATAATAACTTTGCAGTATTGTAAATTTATACATGGCATTACAAAGTTATTTATGCAGTTAATGCATCTGGAAACTGGACCAAAAAATTATTTAAAAATTAGTTTAGAAGTTTAGTTTTTCCTCGATTTATACACTAAACACTAACTACATTCTCATTTAGCTGATCCTTGTTATCAACGCGATATATTTATTCGAAAATTGTTTTCTCGGATGAATAAACTTAAGCTCAATTAAATGTTTTCTTACTCGTACAAAAGTATTTTATCTTTAAAAAGTATTTGTAAGATACGTATTTTGTATCTAGTATTTCAGATACCTTTTTGGAAAAGTATTTGTATCTGGTATCTGAAATCCTTTTTTCTTAAGTATCTTGCATCTTGTATTTCAGATACTTTGTATAGGGTATCTTATACATCTCTGTATGTCGCTATGGGCAGGTGTAAGTATTGGTTACCATCAGACACATGACCTGCTCGTCCCGACACTCTATACCTCTACGCAGTACTTACGTTCAAGCAGAGTTATAACTGATCTAATATGAACATAGAAAATCCTAACAGCAACGGTTGTGCAATTTTACTGCGTGCAAGTCTGTAATAATTTAGCTTTATATGACAGTTTTTCTTTTGATTACAGTTTGTCGTAATTATTTTATCTTTTGGTTCAGATCGTGCGTAAAATCCTGGACTGAAACTAACTGATAAATAGGTTTAGATTTAGAGAGATTTAATTTTAAATAGCATCCAATTACTATACAGAAAGTTTGGAGGTTTCGCTTTTAAGGTTCGAAAACGTTGGATGAGCTGAATGGATAGGCTGGCTGAGATTTGGAACGCAACGCAAATATATTTTAGTCTAAAATAGGCTATCATAAGAAAAGGAAAAGTTCCATATGGAACGATTTTGTGCTAAACTACGCGAGGACGAAATTGCGGGCAGATAATTGCTAATATAACATAAATGGGAATGTAGATTTAGTTTCTGAAGATTTAGAATAACTGCCTACGGATATTGCTTCAGTAGCGGTAGGAATCTTTGTAAAGTTAGGCTGGGTAAGTTACCACACCTTTGTCAGCTATTCTACCTCTAAGTAATATGCAAACATCGCCGTGTTTGGAAGACAATGTATCCATATCCTTACAGGCATAGAGATAAATTATCATGTATTTCTAGGTGACGAGCGCAGTACAATGTACGCAGTACGCTTTGCCAGTATCAACCAGACAAGCTCCATCGCTAGCCACCTTCAAGAAACTGGTGAATGAACTATATTTGTCTACGTGATCAATTACTTGAAATCGTTACTCTTATTTAATTTTATATAATTTAAATCTATTTCATAAATCTCCATCGGTAAAACATGATATTTATATATCTATTAGTTTATGTTATATTCGTATTTATGTATTAGAGTGTACAGTTATTAATATGTAAGTATATGTAGCATGTTTTAAGTGGTATTGGTATTGTAGTTTAATTATATACCTATTATAAGTAGTATAATTGTAGAATTATAAGTATCCTCCACTCATTATTTGTACTTCTTATTCTTCTTATCTCCTTTAACATACTGCGGTTGCCTGGAAAAGATCGCTCTTAGCGATAAGGTCGCCAATTGCTACTTTGTTTTTTTAAGTGTTGAATATTTTTGTTATTTTGTTTTCTAAATAAGTGCAATATAGAGTTTATCTATTTTTATATCTATCTACAATGCTAGTTAACGATTTAGACTTTTCATGTTCCAGTAGTTATGTGACACTATGCTCTTATGGGCACATGGGCAGGCGTGTTTATTACCATCAGACAGATGTCCTGCTCGTCTTGTCATGCAATTTGACTTTTGTTCATAACTTACTTGAACTCAAACTCAAATATTTTATTGCTTAATCAGTTGAAATTGATTAACATGCAATACGCGTTGTATTTATATAAACGCAAGCTCCAGACAGCTCTATCGTGCTACGTTTCGCATCACGTTTGTTTCCTTTGTCATCGCTAAGTAAAATGCATTTCAAGCCAATCAGAAACTGAACCGATCACACAATCGATAGTTACTGCAGGGTTTACATTATCTACGAGACCAGAGCTTTATTCATGATTTAATTTTCATCGAAAAAAAAAAATATGTGTGGTCTGTAAAGTTGGTTGGTGTACGGACGATAGTAACGTGACAACGTCATAAAAAACATTGATAGGTGCGGCGCAAGCGTACAATGAGCGTAACGGGACAATGAGCGCAACGGGACATAACGGGACACTTTTTCGTGTATGCAGCCGGAGTTTATCAATTTATTAGACGTTGTCACTTCCAAAACCAAAAACCGTCATAAATTGAAAATTACACAGATACTCGACAAAATTTCATACTTTTTGTGAAATTTACGAATACGTCGCCCAAGTAAAGATTGGCTAATTTTTGTTTTTTGTTGATAGTTCACAATCCATACTACCGATGTCGATAAAATTAAATAAGAATAAAATAGCTGCGAATACGCGTGCGCACTCTCCTTGAAAAAGATCGCCGGACGCGATCGAAACTTAAGTCGGGCTGGACTGACTTTTTGAAAAGTGAGCTACCCGTGTATTTATTTAAAATGTGTAATAACCATGATAGTTTTCATACTGTAAATGGAACTATTTCTGAAATATTAGGTACTACTCTACCAAACAAATAAATAGCCATCAAAATCTATTTACAATTTGCGTAACAAACATGCAAAAAAACATATTCCAAAGGAATTTAGAACATTATCTTTTTATTAAATCACTGAAAAAAATAGAATAGCATTAGATAAAATCAAATATGAAAAAGTGATATCGAGGTGAAATAAATCTAAAGGTAGCATCCGGATCAAGACGACCGCGACGCGAGACCGCGACCGGCGACCGCGACCCACTGCTTTATACGAATTAATAGGAAGTGCTGACGGATGCAAGCAACCGAGTCGCGCGACGTGTGGGCGTGGCCTGCCGGCGCCTTGCGTCGCGCGACTCGGTCGCTCACAAGGCAGTGCCGTGGCGCGACAGATGCAAAATGGTCGTGTTTTCTTCGCACGAAGACGAAATTTTCATAGAATTAGTTAGTAAAAACGCACCTTTATTCGATACGAGGCTTCAAGCTTATAAAAATAATACTGTGAGGCACAATTTATGGGAAGAAATTGGAAAAGCGTTGAATAAAACAAGTTTAGTAACTGCAAGCATACTGAGTTTCGTATGGGTCGCACGACTCGTGTCGCGTAGATTCGTAGGTAACTGTCGCCCTGCGACCTGCGACCGGTCGCCGGTCGCGGTGTCGGGTCGCGGTCTCTCGTCGCGGTCGTCTTGATCCGAATGCTATCTTAAGTCGACGTGATTTGTTGCAAATTCAGTATCGAAGATATGAAATATAGTTGATATCTATATTTCTTCCAAAACCACTTGACTAGTAAATGAAAGATTTTCAGTTGAAAACAATTCGATCTTTATTTTCAATTCATGTGAAATATTATCATTTTTGTTGTCTAACCGTGCAACCCTACTAGGCCGCATCGCAGTAGACTTAGAGGGCAAAGCCCTGACGAGCGGCCCCTCGGGGCCGAGGACACGCGCTTTGCGAGACGCTGGTCCTAGTACAGGAATGATGTTGGGTTGTTATTCACCCAGTTAGAACTATCAGCTGAGTAACGTTCCAAATCAGTCCAGTCCGCCCTAACGAACTTGGTATACGAGACTCACGAAGAGGCGAGGTTGGCGCATAGTTGTTCGTCCTGCTGGCTGGAATTACCCCCAGACAACAAGACACTAGCATTCATTAATTAGTTTTTGATCGGGAAATGTATCGACGTATTGTATTGTCCAGGGTATGTCGGGCTCGACGTCACTTACAGTGTTGCACTTTCCGACTAAATCCCCACAGGTTTCTCCTATTTATCACGTACCGTTAATACACGAATCAAAGCTAAAATAAAATTTCGCTTTTGTAACATTTAACATCTTGAATAAGTCCGTTTTGATTTTGTTAGTTTTGAAACAAAAGTATAGCAGGTCATTCAAACACATATATTTAGGTATACAGTATACATATGTAGTTATACAATATACTCGAACCTTCGCATTACACATAGATATAGACAGACAGGCAATCAAATTATAGCCAATTTATACGTCAATGGTTAAATATTTCCATTTTATTCTGCTAGTGATTGCAAAGTCAACAATAGTGTCAACCCGTTTCATTTCTGAAAGGGTAGTTATTTGAATTGAATTTGCTGCAATATTCGCCGCAAATGTTTCTGTGGCCCGTGCCTTGTTATTGGGTTAGTACCGCGTTGGTTAGCGGGGTGCTGACGCGACGTATTATCGGGTATTTTGTGACGCGAATAACGCTGTGGTGGTGGCGTGTGAATTTGCGAACCGCAGTCAGGCTCTCGTACCATCAGCTTTTATTGATGCCCATTTATGAATCAATTAACGCTGACCATTTCGTGTACTTTACCACTAAGAGATACGGTTTACAATTGTATAGCATGTTAAGTAATAATTTATTAGAATCGTCTCATTAAGAGCTCATGTTAGGGGTTCCTATTCCTAAAAAAATGTCTGAAGCCTACTTTCATAGTCAAACGATGATCAAATTGTATTAATTCCATCCATATTATGCAAGGTGCTGTGTCGTTCAGCCGTTATGGATAGGTGGATCACTATCAAATACTCGATCTCTTGTTTCTCCTGTCTACAATACGACTTAAAATGTACCCTTTTATTTATTTATTTCAAAGACAAAGATACCAGTTAGCTGAAAAGAAATATATAAATATATGTATATTTTTCGTCCTCATTTTTGTAAGATTACAAAGTATGCCTGAAAATTTAAAAATTACAAAATAATTAAATAAACAGTCAATGTCAGATCGTCACAAATGCAACAAATAAATACATTGAGTTAAAATTATTACGGATATCACAATAATTTACCCATGCATTGAGCGTCATGAAATAAAATTTTCGTGCCACAAAGACATTTAGATACTCATCTACTACATCCATGCAACGAATAAATAATCACTTGTTGTTTTGAAAAGGTTGAAACAATTCACGATTTGGTATCTAATCTATCTAATGAAATTGTTCCCGGCTAGCTCTGACCAGTTGACCGACATCGATCGACCTGAGCTGAGCTGCGGTCGCCACCCTGTCATTTGCTACAGCCGCTGCAGTACCAATAAGTGAAAGCTAATTTGTGACTGCGGACAACCGTTCCGCAAGCTATATGCCCGCTATATACCCGCCATAACAGTGCAATATTGGAATGTAAACCTCAGGTTATATTGCCAGTTCTAGTTTCATGGCTTAATTGTTCAGCCAATTATTTCAATTAGGATTATATGTCTAGGTACATTTTTTCAACTGTACTTTTTTTGTACTAGGTTTACAGCACCATCGTCTGGTGTTAAGCGACGACGGTCTACGATGGAGTGTGCCTACTAAGAAGAAACCAATTCCTTCACCATTTGAAGACACCAAGATTGTAACTAACGGGAAGAATCCACTTAGTCAACGTATTCCACAGCCTAACTTTAACTGCCAATTTGAAACGGAATTGGGCTGAAGAAAAATGTCGTACGTTGATTGATCTTTGGGACCACCTCAGAGTAGAAGCCAAACGACGTAGCGATAGAGCAAATAAGCGAAGGCGAAATGACTTCGATAAACACCTCAATGGTTGGTATGTATTGGCTCAGGACAGAGACCAGTGGAAAGAAAGTAAGGAGGTCTTTGTTCAGCTTTGGGACATTTCCGGCCCTTAATAACTTTTAATCGGCGAAGTAGGATGTTAAGATTCGTATCCTTTCGATAAGTATTTCATCGTATTATCGTATCGTATTTATTTCGGATTTAACCGTATTTTTCAGACACAGTATTCCACCAATATTATAAATGTGAAACTTTATATGTTTGTTTAGATGCGGATGAACGAATCGGGTTGAAGTTTGGAACACATTTAAATTACAATCTGGAATATCAAATACTTATACCAGTTTTTATCACGGAAAAAATATGGGTACAGGAACTGCACAGGTAAAGCCGTGGAGCATTTCTAGTAATACAATATTTATAATAAATACTTTATTCAAGTAAAAATAATCTACTTACAGTCGTTCGCTATTAATATTAGGTATACACATAAAGCTCTCTCAAGTGTTTGGCCTAAAGTTTGATGAAAATGTGAAGCTGTAGGTACGAGTAAGGCCCATAGCACACGGCATTTTTTAAACGCGCTGACGACGCGCGTTTCAGGAACGCGCTTCTTCGGCGCCGTAAACGCTGATTGTTGCGTTTGCATTGATAATAGAACGCGCGCATGAAGCGCGTATACGCTGATTTGTAGCGGTACAACCGCGTGTACAAAGGAGCGGAGTACGGGCAGAGGGGGTGGGGGTGCTCACGCCACCACTGCACCCGCGCCTCAGTTGTAATAATGGTTTATTGTGTGCTGCGCGTGTATTTCGTATAAAATGGATAAATTTGGATAGCAATGAATCGGTTACAAATGACTCCGATATCATGTCTGACATGTATGATGTTATTGAATAAATCTTTTTCCCTTATTCATGATCTAAGTGCACTTATAACATTTTACGATTGATTTAAAAATGTAACCGGTCAATAAATAAATAAATACATAATAAATAAAAACTAGTTGTTTTCTTATCTCAAGGTGATGAGCAAACATTCTTCTGCCGATATACATGATCTCATTGCTGTATTTTGACGAGTTAACTCAGATTTTAGAATCAAAAGAAGTTCTTGGAATGACGAATATGACATGAAGTGAACATGAATGAAGAAGAGGAGTCTCTGATCAAAACGCAAAAAGCTACGAGCTACGAGCGACTACAGCGCGTCTGTACCGCTGTATCTGCGCGTATACGCGCAGTAGAGGCATGTTTTACAATCGCCCCGTGTGCTTAAGTTACAAGGTTGCGATCCAATCTCGTTTGAATCGCGTCTACGCGCGTTCTCTGCGCGTCGTCAGTGCGTTTAAAAAACGCCATGTGCTATGGGCCTTACTATGAAGAATTTAGTACCTAAATTATCTATACATAGATTCAACTAATATAATATTCGATGAACTTCCTTTTTCAAAAATAAAATGTTATCAATGCTGATATATAATTACAAACTTCTATACCGATAAATGAATGATTGTTCTAATATGATTTTTTGTGGATTCTATTATTATTATATCATATTTATGTATTGTTACAGCGCCCCGCGGTGCTACCTGCATAGTTTCCGTTATTTTTCCGGGATAAATAGTAACTTATGTGTTTTTCCAGACTAAAATCTATAACTCTATATTTTTCAAATTTACGATGTAATTGAGACGAAAAATGATAATACACATCTATACATTGACATTTATAATATTAGTAAATATATTTATATTTTTATAGAAGCCTCGAAAACCACTACTTTTAAAAGTAAAATATTGTTTTATTATAATACTCGATAAAGGGCGCTTTGGAACTAAAGTGTCAAAGTAAGGGAATGTCAAAAAAGGTAACAAAGATTTTGTTTTGTTTCAATCGTATCTTACGAGTATAGTAATATGATTTCAGGTGCGGATCCAGGGGGGGTGTCATGGGGGTCATGACCCCCCCCCCCTGGGCTGGGTCCAGTACCTACTTATCGTGTACCGACACTATCGTACTTATTGATATGTACTTATCGTAGACCGGCAGCGATCACCGTATGGTAAGAGGCACGCTGAATCTTGAAAGGGAATGTCTAATGAGGTCCACGCTCTGAGCAAATTATGCTCAAATCTAAAATCTCGATAACTTTCATCACATTCATAACATTCTTCACTTGGGCAAAGTCAACTGACCAAACTGAAGACTAATAGTGGTAACGTCGAAGCCCGAGATTTGGACGAGATTGAGAGGTTCTATGAACAGTAATAGTTATACACCTCTACGCAAGGACAACCTGTCCTGACTCTGACCTGAACTGACCTGACCTGACCCTACACTTTACCGAAGACATCCCGAAAGTCAGCCTGTACGAGACTAGAATGGCCCTCAAACAAGTTAAAACAACAAGGCACGACGACCTGGCGACGACGAAATTACGACTGAGCTTCTGAGAGCAGGTGGACAACCGGTACTTAATGTCCTCCAGAAGCTATTCGACACCGTCATACTTGATGGTAATACGCCAGAAGCCTGGCGTAGAAGTGTGGTGGTGCTCTTCTTCATAAAGGTGACATCACATTGTTGAAGAATTACAAACTCATATCACTTCTCAGCCACGCTTATAAGTTGTTTTCGAGGATAATCACAAATCGTCTCACACGCGGTCTTGACGACTCCCAGCCACCAGAACAAGCCGATTTACAAAATTGCGAAAGCACTATAGACCACATCCATACGCTTCGGTAGATTTGACAGAAAACCGAGGAGTATAATAATCGGCCACCATGTATAGCGCAGGTATGTAGACTATGAGAAGAAAGCCTTCGATTCTATCAAGACCTGGGTAATGCTTTGGTCTTTCAGTGATGCCGCATCGACTATCGCTATATTGAAGTGTATTTACAGCAAAGCCATAATATCTGTCCGATTACATGACCGGTACACAAAACATATCAGGCCATATGGGTAGAATCCAAATAAATATTCAGCAATATTTGACAAAGAGGTCCAGCGAAGGACCCAACTCGGATGGGCAGCGTTCGGGAAATTTCGGCACATCTTTGAGTCCAAAATACCCCAATTCTTAAAGACCAAACTCTTTTATCAGTGCGTGCTATCAGTGATGGCTTATGGAACTGAGACGTAGTCCTTATCTGTGGGCCTTATAATGAAGCTCAAAGTCACACAGCGAGCTATGGAGAGATATGCTCGAGTCTCTTTTCGCGACAGAATCCGTAATGAGGATAGTCGCAAAAGGATGAAAGTAGCCAATATAGCTCAAATAGTAAGCTGAAGTGGCAATGGGCAGAGCACATCACTCGCAAAACTGACAACTGATGGGGAAGTAAGGCTCTCGAGTGGCTACCACGAACTGGAAGACGCCGTGTTAGACGGCCTCCACTAGCTGGACAGATGACCTCATAAAGGTTGCTGGAAACCGTTGGTTGTGGAAATCTAGGAGGCCTATGTTCAGCAGTGGACGTCTTGTGGCTGATGATGATGATGATAGCCTACTTATCGCACAGTTTTATGACTTGACTAGGTACCTTCCCCCCTCCCTCTCTGGAGGCATGTGACCCCCCTGGAGCCAAAGCTGGATCCGCCCTTGTATGATTTCATATTTATTAACGATTTGAATGATAAGGCACATTACTACATACATATACGGTATATATGGTAAACATTATACAGGACACAGGAGTCAACCACGGTCCGAATAATTATTTAATGACCTCAATGTTTTGGGAGCGTTACAACCGCCCGCCGTGGTCACGAGAAGACTGAAGAAATTTCGGGTCGTCTTATTGCGAAGTATGGACGGACCGCAACGTTGAGGTAATTAAATAATAATTTGGATCGTGATTTAGTTTGGATTTAGTCCTGTATAATGTTTGCAAAAACAATATAAAAGCAATCTAGTTCACATGGGTGAAATCCTACTAATGCAAACATTTTTAATGTATACCTACTTATACTTAGAAATAAATAAATAAATATTGGTGGACAATTCACACACCACCACCATCTGACCCCAAACTAAGCAAAGCTTGTAATATGGAGGCCAGGTAGCTGATATAATACATATATAGTTTTAAATACATACTTATTATAAATAGAAACACCCAGACACAGTGAAAACATTTGAATTCATCACACAAATATTTGCACTGGGTGGGAATCGAACCACGACCCTCGGCTTCGCAGGCAGAGTTACTACCCACTAAGCCACGAGGCCAGTCAATCTACGTATAAACGCATGGGGCGTTCATACGTAGATTGACTGGCCTCGATGCATGAACGCAAGCACAGACAAGGTTGTTGGTCCATAGTACATACCAAAGAGTTTACATATACTAGGTATAGAGTTGGAACCACAGGTTGGAACAAACGCTTTACACCAAAAGCACGGGTCTGATCGCTCTTGGCTTGTCGCTCTTGTGGAAGTGTCATGGTTTTGTCGCGGCCAAAGAAGTTGGAAAATGTCGCGGCACATAACTTTCTTGCCATAGCAAGTATGCACGTCATCTGCTTACGATTGGTACAAAGTAACTTTGTGGAAAACCTGATCTTTTTACTTATTCTCTATCTAAGGTACACACATATTCCAATAAATATTCAATGCAACGTTTCAAAGTTAAACGGTCCCGTCAAACTTAATCGAATAATCTACTTACATTATAACCATTCTGGAATTCTCTAATGCCAAGTTGTAACAATGAAAGAGCTTTGTTCTCTCCCTGTGGGAATTCACAGTCGAGTTGCTTTATCTGCTAACTGCATATTAGCACTTCTCAAGAATGTTACAAGTTTCGTGTGTGGAATGTAGAGTTTCATTCAGTGCTGGGAATACCGACACGGTTGCACTATCTTTATTGATGTAGCTTGCAACTAAATGCGAAGCATGTCGTTGTTATATCTTTCTGTAGTCTTTGCAGAGTCCGTCTGGAGAATTACCAATCATTTGTCAGACATTCTACCGCGAAGCAGTAAAGCTGATTTGAAATTCAAGGTTTCCAGAGAAGTTACAAGAAAACTTACAAAGAGATTATTCTTCGAGGAGACGAAGACAGTGTAATGCTGGTCAGTTCTTTTGTCTCATTTTTAAAAAGGCCCTATCGCAGTTGATCTCAAATGGCCTCTAATACTTACCAAACTTTGGGCTAGCCAAAAAGGCTCTACCTAATATTTCCGTACTCAACCAGTACCACATTTCTTACATAGACTAATGCAAAGGTATCTCAGACGTAACGACCTTGGCTTAGGCTACTGGTAGAGAAGATCGTCAAGGAACGACCTACGATCCTAGGGGGGAGGATTTAGCACCTGCCAACTTGCAGCCGGTACGTAGCTAACACACTAGTTTTGTTTTTATCTGATGTCGGGTGACTTATTGTTGGGGGATTGCGGTGCAAAATATGTATTTTAGTCGGCTGACTGATTATATTATTAACATGCAAATGTCGGCAGTTTGTGGTTGATGTCAACTGATTTATTATTAGAACAAATATTGTATCGGATGTTATAGCGAGGTTGACGAGGTTGCCGTTGGTACTCGGTGTCTATACGAAATTCGGTGTATTTACTATATAAGTATAGCTTATCATAACGTACAGGGCGTGATGGCTTAGTGGCGAGAAAGTCTATTTTCATGATCGTCAGGTCATGGGGTCAAATCTCACCTGTACCTCTGAATTTTTTAGTATTTTTCCAGGAGCCGAGCAGCAGTTTGACGGCTTAAAGGCTTTAACGGAAAATAAAATAAAACGATTGAAATAAAATATCATCAGGAAAGTGGCATATTCTATTAGCTGGATCCACACCAGACGATCCAACGCACTCCGATTGCAGGCGGTAGGAACGCTCTTTAGGAACGTTTGATGTGGACTTGCCTCGTGCGATCTAAACTGTGCGGCAGGAGTGCCCGCTCCTTGCCGCGAGCGATCCGTCATATATCGGACTCTCCGCGCGCTCGGTGTAGACGTCGTTGCTGCACGTGTGACTCCATACCGACCGAAAGTTCAACTGTGCTATACTTAGGCGGATCAGTGTGGATCGATTGGAAAGTGCCGGTGCGACGCGGCGGGATCGCATGAAAAATTAAGTTCGTCAAACGACACGATCCATGATCCATGTCTCATGCTTCCGGATCGCTAATCGCAGTAATCGGCGATCCATTTTGGATCGTCTGGTATGGATCCGGCTAAAAAGTACCTTTAAGTATATTATGCGTAATCCGTCAACCCAGATTTGGCTAACGTTGTGTATTGCGGCTTTGTTGTTGTTAATGAAGGAAGCCTCGAGTCCCAGCAGTGAGGATATGAAGGGAACTGTTTATTGTGCTGAGACGAAAGTCGCACTCATGCTATCATTTATTTTTTAAATAAATTTAACAGGATTGCGTATTAATAACACTGTAGTGTTCCATTTTATTCATATCTATACTTATCTATACTAATATTATAAAGAGTTTGTTTGTTTGAACGCTAGGATCTCGGGAAGTACTGGTCCGAATTGAAAGATTATTTTTTTATTGGATAGTCCATTTATCAAGGAATGCTATAGACTATAGAACATAACGCTACTATAAAGAAAAGCGGAGCATGAATCAAGAATGTAACAAAATCGGGGAAAAAATATTCCTTTTTGAGAGTTTTCATACGTTTCGTGCTTTGACATGACACATGACAGCATGTGTCTAAGATTGCGTCATTGAATATAAACCTTTGCTAATCTAATTTGTTTCTAAATCTGAGTTGGTACGATCAATTTCCGACAGGTGGCGTAGCAGATAGCTGAAGAGGTGTTTTGTTTGAAAGTGATATTCTCAGGAATGACTGAACCGATTTCAGTCATTCATTCACCGTTATATATGTACGGAATCCTGATGAGTGCTATATAATGTACCACGGGCGAAGCCGGGCGGACATCTAGTGATATGTAATCCGAATGAAGGATTGTTTTTATTTAATTTTTGCACCACAATATGCCACAGCGAAGCGTGCAGGGTACAACTACTCGTATGTAATAAATATGTACGAGTATGTATATACAGGAATGGAAGCATTTAATTTTTACGATTAGTATTTTATTGGCATTATTTACGTTTCGGTTTATGAGGTGTTATCCCACTTGAACCCGTTTGAACCCATTAGTCACAATAGTATTGTAAGACGATTCTAACAGTATCGTTTGTTTATAAATATTGTGCTTCAAAGGTAAACAGACAGCTTTGTCTCTTGAGCATAAGTGTTAAAAGGATGTATAAATACGGTCGAGTAGACCATTTTATTGTGGTCATGTGATCGAGTGACGCTCCTTGGAGTGGCCATCTGGATTTAGCGTGCTGCACGAGAACTTTAATCCAGTTTACATGAAAAACGCGGTATGGACATCTGATGGACATAGTACTCAATAATTTTTAATTGTAAAGTAGACGAAAAACATGGCAACAGTTGAAACATGTGCACAAAAATTGACAATTACTAACACTTGAGAAATCTCCTCCTTTTTTTGATAGTTTAAAAGATTATGAGAAGAGAAGAGAAGAGGAAGGGGAGGAGGAGGGGAGAGGAGAGGAGAAGAGCCGGAAAGTCGCCAAAATGTCCATACTAAATCATTGTAATACGCGCCGTCCGTACTGTAATCACGATCGACATCCAAAACTGCAGCGTAGTGGAGGCTTGACGTTGTTCTGATAGATGCTTCTGACGTTAGTTATTTGTTCCAGAATAAATATGGTTAGCGCCCCAACAGTTAGTATTGTTTATTTGTATTTTGTTCTGGTGTGTACATTAAAAGGTTGCTGTCGATCTGTCTTTACTGGACACCACAACACAAAACATTTTGTTGGCACCACAAAGTTGACAATGGGTAACATATCATAATTATGTATTACTATAAAACAACAACAAATACCATCGTATTGCTAGATCCAATCTTTTCCAGCTAACCTTTTGATTCTAGCTAGACTTAGCTGTTAGCTTAGTTGGTAGTAAGTCTGTCTACGAAACCGATCTACATACTATGCCTGGGTGTTTTCTATGTATAATAAGTATGTATTTTAAAATAAATAGGTATTTTGTCAGTTATCTGGCTCATATAGTACAAGCTTTGCTTAGTTTGGACTCAGCAGGTATATCTAATAGACTGTGGTTTAGAGGTTAGAGGTGTTGTGTGTGAAATTCCTATTCAATTTTAATTAAATTATTTCTAGAGCAATCTGTTTAGAAAAGTTTTAATTGTAGAGGTTTTCTGGCTAACCTTGTGAATACACATATGCAATAGTGCTAGGATTAATTACAAATACAAAAGCAGATGGTCGAGTTTCTCGGTATACATCTATCTAAAGGACACCAAAGTACTTTGTCTCGACGCAGTTGGCGGTGACGGAGTAGAACTT
This sequence comes from Ectropis grisescens, assembly GCA_017562165.1. Lineage (NCBI taxonomy): Eukaryota > Metazoa > Arthropoda > Insecta > Lepidoptera > Geometridae > Ectropis > Ectropis grisescens. Next base: position 20,598,281 of record CM029776.1, read on the forward strand.
TATGCATTAATCAAAATGAGAAATGACTATTTTAAATTATTTTATCTATTTCGTTATCTTTTGGAATAATTTGAAATGATTTAGGTTTAATACTTGGAGATAATTTCATCTTTGTATCAGAGGTACAACATGTTTAAATGCCAATTTTGATAAGATATGTAGGATGGTAATTGATTACAAGAGAGAAAAGATTTATTTTTGGATTTCATTCAAAGCTATTTGTTTATGCGTCAATCTGTCTAACTTGAACATCATATAAGGTGTTTTATAAAACTTCACTACGAAATTTTGGAGCCTAAAGCCACTAAAGTTCATCAAAATATCAAATAGATAAACTCTTTATTGCACTAAATTAAACAAAACTTCTTAAGAAATAAGAACCTTAAAAATAGTACAAATTTAACTCATGTGTACATATACTTTATGTTTATGGTTAAGCTGTGGTGGCATAGTGGCATCATCATCAGCCTGTATTCGTCCACTGCTGGACATAGGCCTCCCCTATGATACGCCACTCAGCCCGGTCCTCGGTCTTACTTCTCCAACCGCCACCAGCTGCCTTTCGAATATTGTCACTCCATCTAGTCTCAGGGCGTCCTATACTACGTTTGCCGATTCGCGGTCTCCACTCCAGAACCCGTCTGCCCCAACGGCTATCGGGTCTGCGACAGATGTGACCAGCCCATTGCCACTTCAGTTTGCTAATACGCTGAGCTATGTCGGTGACTTTAGTTCTCTGACGAATTACTTCATTGCGGATGCAATCCCCTCAGAGAAATCCCAATCATAACCCTTTCCATAGCTCGCTGAGCGACTTTGAGCTTACGGACCATTTTCACTGTCAGTGTCCACGTTTCAGCACTTTTATACATTTTTGTCTTGAGACTTTGAGGGATGGGTGACGAGGAAACTCGACGAAGTTTTCCAAATGCTGCCCAGCCCAACTGGATTCTTCTCATAGCCTCACTCTCAAAGTTACTTCTACCTAGTTCGAGCATCTGCCCTAGGTAAACGTATTTCTGTACAATTTCAACAGTGATTCCATTAACGGCAATCGGCCCCGGAGCAACGAATTCGTTGCACATGACTTTGGTTTTATCTAAATTCATCCGGAGGCCGATGCGTTAAGAAGCGTCAGCCAAGCTGTCTAACATACACTGCAAGTCCTCCAGCAACTGCCATGACGACGATGTCGTCTGCAAATCGTAGGTGAGAGATGTACTCGCCATTGATATTTAGGCCCTTTTCAACCCAATCCAGCGTCTTAAACATATCCTCTCGTTACGAATGCGCGTTCGAGAACAATTTTGGGGAAATTACGTCTCCTTGTCTCACGCTTTGCTGCAGAGGAATATGTTTTGTCTGCCGGTCTTGATCAGCATAATGGCGACAACATCTAATCTCACAATAAATTATTATAAAAAAATCATCAAGTCATAAGTTTGAATTCAGCCTTAAAATGTATATTTATGTAAGTATAATATCAGCTACCTGGCTCTCATGGACTTAAATTAGAGCTAGTTAACATTGTGAGAGGAACGTCAGCCAAAATTTATAAATTTTGTTGACATCCTGAGCAGATTCTAATCAACTCTAGAAGAGTTAGATCAGAATTGATCTGTGAAGAACCATTCGATCCAAGTAATCTACCTAAAGTAGGTATTCCATCAGTTCGTTAGTGCAGGAGCAGGCGTGCGCATTGCAGGTGTAGAGGTAATATAAATGAACGGTGTTCGAGGAAATGAGAAAACTCGAATAAGTATCCGGGAACGTACGGCATGCAACCGAGAAACCAGTTTTCCACAAAATCCTACTAATATTTTAAATACGAATGTTTGGATATTTGTAGCTTTGTCACGTTGGAACGTGTGAACGGATCGGGTTGACACTTTATACAGAAATTATAGCGTGGAATAACGTGACTCTGCGCGGGTAAGACGCGGGCGTTGCTAGTGTTGTGCTAGATCAAATGAGTAGAAAACATGGGCGTACAAAAAAAAGCCGGACGTAGTCTCGCTAAAACAAAACTACGTCTATTAAGTCATCCACACATGCACGTGTGTTGTTACTAATAGTACATTTGGTAGTGGTTGGACTCTTGGCAGAGTCCCCTGAAGAAGTATCAAACCTTTGCCAGTTATTCTACCGCCAAGCAGTAATGTGCAAAAATTACTGTGTTCAGTACTGTGTGGGTTTGACGAGCAATGTTTCCAGAGGGCTTAAAGATATAGCATCGTAGATCTCTGGGTGACGAGCGCAGTGCAGTGCTAGGTGACTATGTAAATCTAGTAAAATTAATTATTTGAACTCTTTTTATTCCAATAGCTGCGTGTCACTGTGCTGTTATGTGGCAGGCATGTTGCTTACCATCAGGCACATGTCCTGCTCGTCTCGTCATTCTTTATTTTTTTTAAATAGGCTGACACGCACACATACATGTACCCTCTCACACACGCGCACACACACATATTTTTTACCCGACTGCGCGACGCAAAGGAACTTACCAACTGAACAGTCGGGATCCATTATTATTCGACAGCCAATCTAACTATTCAATGGATCACGACTGTTCAGTTGATATGTTTCTTTACTAGAATATATTTTATTTTCTGCAATAGTAATAATTCAATAACATACCTACATATTATAGAATTGTAGACCACCAAAAATCTAAGTGCTTGTTTTATTCTTTTCAGTGTTTATAGTATGTAAGTAGGTAGTTTAGTTTTGCAGTCGGGTTTTTTTGAGTTTTTAAATTATATGTGTTTTTGTTATTTTTATCGGATTCATCTCATTACTAGCATTAATAGTAGCAATATCGTTTTTGTTGTAATAATTTCAGCTCTAAGATAAGCTATTAAGTTGATAATCCCAATTTTATGTTATACTAACAAATCTGCCTTTAAAATGCCAGACAAAATTACCAACAAGCCAAAGCCTCGTAATAAATTAATCAGAAGAATTAATTAACCAGCTGATTCAGAGAAAGAAACATTAATTAAAGCATAAATATCCATTTACGACGTAACGAGAACTGAAAAAGAAAATAAAATACCGTTCCATCAATGAAAATTAAATAACAGGGTGAAATCGTTTAAGCTGAGCTTTTGCGAGTGAACAGCTATCTATAATACCTACTGAATTAAGTTTACGGTTCAGCTGCAAAGAATGTGTAGTATTTCAAGAAACCAATACTTAATCACACACATGCCTACGAGTAATTTTATGTTAACAATAAAATTCAAATTAAAAAATTTGAGTTATTCCAGACCATTTTGGATTTGTTTGGTATAGTATTCTAGTAATCAAGCATTTTCATTTGATACATATCTGTTTTGAGGGAGTTGTGAAAAAAAATCTAAATTGCTATTTTGTGGTGGCCATCTTGGATTTGAAATTTGTCATAGTGTAGGTATTACAGTTTTCTATCATTCAAACGCTTTCATTTGATATCCATATTGAGGGATTTTGTGGTGGAGGCGGCTACTTTGGATTGATTTTCATCAAACATAACTAAGTACTTCCAATTCAATTGCCCAATTCAACTTTCAAATAAAACAAAAAAATAAAATTGGTTCGATTTCGACGAAATCAAAATTATAGATTTTTGTTGATATTTCGAAAACCAATACACCGATTTCCATAACATTTGTATGAAAGCAACTTTGAAGAATGGTCTATCAAAAAAATATATAAAAAAATTGAGTTGGCGGAGCTATTGCGTCACATTACAACACACAACAACGAAGAAAATTACAACCAAGTCGATAACACCCTCCTTTTTAAAGTTTGTTAAACAAGATGTTAAAATTGAATGTTAAGATAGTTATTATGATCAGGTATAACCAACATGTTTACCACAATTTGACATACGCAATTACTGAAATATATGTAGGTCGTCAACAGTATCAGATTTTAACCGCTTTTCCTTGAAGTAATTCGACGCCGTCCCATATTTGAAGCGAACTTAGCTATCATAGACAAGTCAATTACGGTTCAGAGTCAACAAGGCACTCCCTTTCAAGTTTGTCGGTGATAAGGGAAGATGGCCAAGTTTTCAATTGAGGAGCGTCGCTTGTTTGTGTGTACCTACGCTATCGATGGACAATGAGGTCAATTTCGTGAACATTGTGGTAAATTCAGTTTATTTCTACACTAAAACGGAGCATTGTGGGGGGAAGTTCCAATTTCACAATAGCATTGTGGTAGGTTCAAATCCCGCCTTTGCTCTGGGTAGTTTTCGTAAAGCAGAAATTACAAGCTTGTCTTCACAATGTTCTTTACTGGTTAACCACCCACATTTGTCTGTAATGGTTTAATAAGATCTTGTCTCTCAATTAGAGAAAGAAGGTTCCGAGTCCCAGCGGGGAAATGTAAAGTGGGTGCTTATTTTTATGCTACGCATTTTCCACTCGCTTTCAAAACTAGTTAGAATTTACTAAAGTTCGGAAGTTACTCAAATTTTAATTAGTGATATAAGAAAGGTTCAAAACAGCCAGCGTATAAAATAATAGCAAACATTTCTGTACTATTACTACAGTTTAAACAGACTGTGGTATTAGATAATTATTATTTTGAGTCATTAAAAATATCTCACGTCACATCTATCATCACTGTGATTTATCAAAATTCAGAAAATGCACCTATCAAACAAGTTTGGAATATCAATCAATTTATAACAATATTAACATTTTTAAATCAGTGAATTAATACATTTTGAAGAGAACATTCCTCACTCAAAACTCAAAATTATATAGACCATCGTTGACCGGTAGTCGTTCTTCAAACGACAGTCTCATTTCAAGCAGCCGAATAACTCTAAAGTTTCTAATAGCAAAAAGACCCTCTTTAAAAGCGGCATAAAATATTTCATCATACTGTATTAATTCTTAAGGTTCAGACAATTTAAGCTCAAGTAAGACGTCGGGTAGGCACTCATTTCGGTTCAAAGAAAATCCATCACCTTTTTGTACGAGCGGATATTTAAATATCATTGAAACGCTCTGCAAATTGAGGTGTGACAACGACAGGGCCACAAAAGTTCAATCTACCGTCGTATTATATTTCTAGGATCGTATTAAAATATCTCATTTCAAGTTTCTTGAATATCATATACTTAGGTAAAAATGAAACACTGACACTTTTGAAAAAATATCAACTTACTAATTTTGCTCTTTTGAATAATTTTGTTTTGAATAGGATACTTTAAGATAAAAATTAACTACATGTAACTATGCCCTGCCGCCCATTTACGAACTTTTAGTGTTTGCACTATCCTCTTTGAGTGAATGATGCCGGATGATAAAGGGCCCTTTATGCATGAAGCACATGCGTTCATATTAGGTATATAGTACCTTTCCGCCTGAGGAAGACCGTTATGTAAAGTCAGACTCGACACTACGGACGGACATTGTGTCTCTACCGACTTAAACCTCAAGGGAGCTCCACCTTTGCAGCTTTGCAGGAACGCAAGAAAGCTCTGTATTCCTTCGTGAACCCACCGCAGCTTGGCCGTCTCCAGGCCCTCCTCCGAAGCTCACTCTGGTTACCAGTGCATCCAAACCCAAGATATGACATAGCTAACCAGTAAGTAGATGCCAAATGCCTCGGCGTCTGGAACTCCTTTATCCGCTGCGATTGATCAGGTCTGTAGTCTTGCCGCCTATCAGTTTTCAGTTGTAGATGACAAACAACGCACCACAATACCGGGTCAAGGAGAACAGCGCACCGTACTACCAGCGGTTCTCTCTACCTCTCATCTACATGTTCCTTTTCGTTTCACCGTGGACCGCGGTTCACCAAGCCACAGCTACTTAGCTTTCGCCTCGACAAGGAGACCGTACGGATACTTAACTCAATTGACATTACAGCCCAAGTTAATAATGTAGTGAATAGTAGAAAATTTAGCATTATATTAATGAAACAGTTTTTAAGTAATTAACAAAACAAAATATAAAATTTAAGAATAGCAGTAAGTCTCAAAATATGTACTTACTTATTTTTATTAAAAATTCATTAGAACTAAAGAAAAGCTTGAACTAAAACACATAGCAACTAGTATCTACAAATATGTAAAAGAAGGGTAGGTACATAAACCGTAATATCTCTTTCCAACGTCGTGTAGAAACACAGATTTTAAACACGTTTTCAGTAAATACCGCCGCCTCAGCTGCGTTGTTTGCAATCGAATAAGAAAACTTTCCATTAGAATCTCGGGTCTCAGCAGATTCCGGGAGCTAATGGTATATTAAATCAGTTGAATGGGAATGTTGCGCGGAGGTGGGAGCCATCGGAAGGGATAGCGATCTCCGACACATGCTACTGCGTACCTATATAAAGCTCTGACGAGTTCGTGCGGAATATCATAATGAGATGATTATTCAAATACTTACCCTACTAGACCAGTATACAATGTGCCCTTGAAATAAATATTGTTTTTAGGGTTCCGTAGCCAAATGACAAAATACGGGACCCTTATAGATTCGTCATATTTGTCCGTCTGTCCGTCTGTCCGTATGTCTCAGCCACTTTTCTCCGAAACTATAAGAACTATACTATTGAAACTTGGTAAGTAGATGTATTTATTCTGTGAACCGCATGAAGATTTTCGTACAAAAAAGTAGAAAATAACAATACATTTTGGGAGTGTCACATACTTAGAACTAAAACTCAATAAAAAAAATCCATCAAATCCATTCGTTTGGTTTATTTATGGATACGTCTTCAAAAATGATATTGATGTTACCAACCTTTTTTCTAAACTGAATAGTTTGAGTAAAAGACTCTTCCAAAGTGATAAAATATGTGTGTGTGATGTGTCCCCTGTAACTTCTAAAATAAGAGAATGACAAAACTAAAAAAAATGTACGATGAATATTACCATGTAAAATTTTAACGAAAATTAGTTTGAATGAGATCTAGTAAGTAGTTTTATTTTAATACGTCATATATTCACTATTGTTAAAACACTGATTAAAGTAAGAACGAACTACAAGAACTTTTATATTATGTTACTTGCTACTACTCTTGTTTAAAGCCTTCATGGGCGAGTCCGACTCGCACTTGACCAGTTTTACTTGTGTCTAGGATATGTGTAATGTGTAATACACTGATCGTAATATCTCGTATTTATCAGTGTTTGCAATTTATGCATCGTTTATTCATTAACATTTTGTTTTATTTACTCTTTTTGTATTGATTAACTAATTTTATTTAATCATCGTTTTTTTAACAATATGTGACGCTTCACAATATTTCGACAGATTACAATATCTTTTGACATATTATAATTTACCGCTGTTTATAATTTACGGTGACATACGAGTACATTTTAACAGAAAATAAATCGCTCTACGTTTTGCATCGTTTCGAGAGCGCGTTGTATTCTAGAATGTAGCGATATTTTACTCTTAAGTACGACGAGTGTACTTTGTACTCTGCAAAACCGCTTCATTATCTGTCTGTGTCAGCCCTTAAAATTATTATTCTGAAATTTTGCAAGTAGGCAGAACATATTATCTTTCACAGTCATAAACTTTTGTGCCAAGTTGAACTTTGCTATCTCTAGAATGTCAACCATTGTTATTATAACATCAATCTTACGAGAAGCCCCTTGGCAAATTCACACCAAAACGAATAAGTATTGAAGCTCAGAGGAATGATACTGAGGTGTTTTTGTTGACGAATTAGTTTTGGTGACTCAATGTTGGTTTTGCTCGGTTGGCGCATGAGATAAACTTTGTCTATACAAAGACTCTCCTGAATAGCTCTAATTTTCGAGTTTTACGTGGAATTGTGCGAAATAATTGTATTATGCCAGAGAAGACACATTTAAAAGTTGCAATGTGTATACTGTATATATTTAAAATTATTTTTTTGTACTATGGAGCTTTCTCACATAGAATAAAACGCATTTTAAAGGTTATTTTACAAGCCAACTAGAAGTTCCCCGCAGTTTTAACCGCATAATTTCCGCGTTTGATATATTGCCGCGATAAAAAGTAGCCTATTTCTGTACCAGACTATATTCTACTTCGAATTTCGACTTTGTCCGTTCAGCTTGTCCGACGTGATTGAACAACAAAAATATTCAAACAACCGAAGTCTCACATATCTGATATTAATAGGACAAAATAAATAATAAATAGTGATAAAATATTAAAAGCGTGATACGCGAGGCACTATTTAAAGTTGAGTTGACCCACGTCAAGTTCTATAATACCTCTTTACAAAATTTAACTTGAACTCAATTTTATTCTTTTGAGTATATTTAAAAGCTGTAGCTTATAAGCTGTATATTATTTACGAATCTATTTACCTACGTTTGTCAAATTCCAAGTACGAATCAAAGAAATCTTAAAATCGACAGGTAAGCCGGTATTTCGTTTATTTCTCTGAATCAAATAAAGATATTATTGCCTCCCCCTAATCATTAGAGCCAGAGAGAAAGCCAGTGTCGGAATTGCTTCCACTTGGGCGATTTATGAAGACTATAAACTTGACAACGCCACTTAAGAGTTTCCTAACGCCAAAGTAGGTACCTGAAAACTGGCGGAATCTGCGCTAATACCTCCCATTCGTTACAGTGGAGTTGAGATGAATAAAAGTGATGGAATTGTACCCTTCCATATGATGTCATTTATCTCTTTAAGAGGCTCTGATGCTGAATTTGCGACGAAGACAGATGTTTACCTACGCATATTTATGAACAGATTCGACTGAAATCGTTAAACGATATTCTATTGCGATAGTTGGAGTTATACCTGCGAAAGTTACGGCTGGTCTAGTCGGGAGAAAGGCCATTGTCGATCCGGAGCCCGGGCACGAATCCTACGCGCACCACTGTCCTTTATAAGTCATGTGCTTAAACCCGGTAACTTAAAGAAGGTGAGAAAGATGCTATTTGCATTACACATTGGCAGCATAATGGATTATGGCCTCGAATCTCTTCTCACGAGAGAAAGCTCCGAGTCGCAGCAGTGTAAGTGAAAAGTGGGTTTATTTATGTTTTGTTTTCCGAATTGCTGTGTTAATACGCCGTCTAAATTAAAACCAAAGCAGTTTAGTCTGATTAGTGTCTGTCAGGGAGTCAGCCATTCAAACCAAAGCCTTTCATACACATAAATAAATATAAAGCCTAATTAAATAAGTTTATTGGGTTATTCGAATTTCGCTGAATTCCTATTTAATTTCCTTTTGTGTTTGGATTTTAGTGCTAATTTCCGTTGTGGAAACAATTGTGGGTTTTATGCCTTCTCACCCTTCATCATTACATTCAAGCGTCTTTCAAAGTTTCAGGCCTAAAGTGTGTAATACCAACGTACTGATAGTAAGTAACGTGGTGGAAGATGATGTACATATTTGTTGACCTAATATTAGAACTACGGTCAGACGCTTTGCAGACGACGGGTGGGTCCGGCCCGGTCAATTTACCACCGTACAAAAAGAGAAAAAACACGGAACATCCTGAACTAACTGCCTTCGTTCTGCGTAGTATTCGTGGTGAAGGCAACCGTGGGCATATACGGGCAGACATGGTCTGTACAGTTTCTCGGTCAAAGAGACTGCCCCGCTTCGTCGTTAGAAAAGCGCCTAATGGTTGTGGGTCATTCAATAGTGAGTCTGCCCTCTAAACAGTGCTATTGTACTATATCCATGGACGTATAAAAAAAATCGGACATAGTCTCGCTAAAACCAAAACTGTGTCCATCGAGTCGGCCACATTATATGCATGTACATTAAAAGAGTGGCTTTTAATAAGTATTTTTACCATTAGATGTAATTAGCATGATAACTACTGTACCGTACAAAGAAATCTTGGTTCTAGGTTCTAGAAATCTCGAACTAACAAGGATATAGTCATGGACGTAGTCTCGCTAAAACAAAAACTTTGTCACTAGCTAGCGTCGGCCACATTTGCACGTGTGCGTTGTCAGGATACCTACATTGAAACACCAACACAGTCAATATACTTAATCATAATCATCAAATAAATGTTTGTTCTGGGTGGGAATCGAACCCACGACCTGACGACCATGACCACGACGACGGCTTCACAGGCTGACTTACTATTAACTAAGCCATTAGATCCACCATATATTATGGCACTATTGTATTGTACGCTTGTACAACTATCGCGCTCCCTTTCTTTCCTTATTTCTATTATTGAATTATGTGCAGAATATCCACCAACGTTTACTTATATTTATCACGTGTACAGTTTACTTAAAATATCTATACTCAGTCCAAAATCTCGTTTATCTTATCCGTGTGGTACTAAATACGGTGGTCTCATATTGCACACAAAAATCCTTTAAGAGACGACCAAGTATGGAAAAACTGATTTCCCTTTATTTCAGAATTGCCTTCATAGCTAAATATTCCCCTTTCCGCTTTGCAAGTTTGTTTTATGTGTACGTATAGCCCTAGTACCTGTAGTTTACTGATATATTGTACCATCTTACCGTGTTCTCCCAATATTGTGTATTTCAGATGAAATGCCATTGTAAAATTCTACGAACCGTCAAATTATAACCTAACGTTACGTTATAATCCTAGGCTAGATTAGTTTATAAATTGACGTCGTAGATTATAATCTGACGGTATATACAATTATAACCTTACCCGAATGGAACATTTTCAGTTCACAACGCAGTACTGCAGTCCTCGAAGTGGAGAGGCGTTCAACAAGTAGGCACAAAGCTCGCGAGTGTCAGCGATGGCTCGCGTTATCTGGGGTGGTGCAGGGCGGCGATCGATGCTGGCTGCGCAACAAGTGCCCGGGCCTGCGCCCCTCCCGCCCACCTCCACAAGGGGGAGGCGGATACCCATTGTTCGGTTATGTGCGCGTGCACACAATTGCATTTATAATTTTAACCCACTTCAAAAGAATAAAAAGTTCTCAATTTTGTTGTATGCTTTTTGCATATACCTATATTAATTACGCGATAACGACAGGTACTGCAATTATATTAAATTATTTGATATAATGACAGTATTCAATATTATATAATTTATTGTACTTTAATTCTGATATTTTTAGTTCAACTTACTTTATTATCATTCAAAGCTGGATGGGCAAGTCCATTTTAAAAGTACGAATTATTAGAAAATGTATTTACCATTGGATAACCTATTCAATTTCAAGTGACTTTTGTTATGAAACCAGTTTCCTAAACGCAATATTAATATAGCTACCATACAAACTTTACGCGCGACGCATAGAAAATTCTACTGTGACGTCACGCTTCTGTAGTGTTGTTGTATGAAGCGTTTTAACCGACTTCAAAAAGGAGGTGGAGGTGGTGGAGGAAGGTTACTTTGATAGTAATTACGTAACTATTCATATATGTTTCTGAAACCGTAATTGCCGTAAACCATTGCTGTAGCATTTACTTGGCACCGACTTCAGAAGTGTAAAATATTTATTCAATCATTTCTGTTTAAATAAATCAAAACACGTATATATCTTTGCGCTAAATAAATTTATTTTTACTATTTAGTTTTCTGTTTGAAGTCGGTTCTTTTTTTTTTATTAAAATTAATTTATTGGGGAGTCGAAAATCGTAAGAACACGGGAAGTTTTTAAGATAACAAAGTCATTATTTCACCTATGTTTCATTTATTGAGTAGCCTCTAGATGGCACATTAAATCAATAATGAGTCTTCATACCTATTGTGACTTGATTTGAATTGTTTAATTTTGTTTGGTAGGTTAGAGATAGTCCCATTTTTTTCGAAATGTCTGTTTTATGAAGTATGAACAAAAACTAAAATGTACCTACTTTAATTTATATGTACGTACTGATAGCATGTTTTGAAATTTGGTGGAGTGTCTTAATTACATTTAAGTCGGTTTTGATTAGATTGAAGAACATAAACCAAAGATAATTTACTCGTATATTAAATAGGTAATGGCCGCCTCTATCGGATCTATAAGGATCGCCTCCACAGGGTATTGAGATAACTATTTCACTGGCTCCTACTTTTCGAGGCGTGTCCGTGCCGGTTACTGACCATCTCGAGCTTTTGGGCGTTTCTCTGTCATCGACGCTCAACTTTGGCACATATATTGAGTCTAAGGCTAAATTAGCCGCCAAAAAACTAGGTGTCCTCTCAAAGGTGCGAAGATACTTCAACTCTGAACAGTTGCTCACGTTATACAAAGCACAGATTCGCTCCCGTATGGAGTACTGTTCGCACCTTTGGGATGGATCGGCTAAGTATCAGCTGGGGACTCTGGAATCGATTGAGAGACGTGCCAAAAGACTCATAGGCAATGACGCTCTTGTGCGTAAAAGACTTCAAAGTCTTGATCATCGCCGCAAAATCGCTAGCTTATCGGTTTTTTATCGGATACACTTCGGAGAGTGTGCAACTGATCTGCATGATCTAATACCACCTTGCCCTTTCTTCTATCGGAATTCTCGTTCCACAAAAGGGCGGCATCGTTTCATGGTTGATGTTCCAAAAACGCGAACGAAGAGATTTGACTCCACGTTTGTGATAAGAACGTCTAGGTTGTGGAATGCGTTGCCTGAGTGGGTTTTCCCTGATGGTTACAATCTTGGTGTCTTCAAATCGAGAGTGTATCGGTTTTTTCTAGGTAAGCACGCTCCATCGTAGATCTCATCATCGCTTAACATCAGGCGAGATGGTGGTCAAGTGCGAACCTATTATAGTTAAAAAAAAAAAGTAAGTACCATAATTTTGTTGGTGATTATCATTATTTTTATTCTTCTATTCCAATAGCTGTGTGTCACTGTGCTGTTATGGGCTCGTCTCATCACTCTATACTAAAAAATATCTAAATAATGTGTTTACAGTTTGCTTCTTCTGTACTTATTGTTTCTAGTTATATTAATGTTTGCAAGATGATGGTACTTCGAAGACACAAGTACCAGAGACATGTATAAACCCGCGCTGATTGCTAGGATTATCTGTAAAAAAGATAGATAATTAGGTATGTGCATCAACCAAAACTTTAGTAATACTTATATTTTGAGCAAAAGCTAATAAAAGTATGCATGCAATAAAAGGTCCATCCGTAACATCCGTTTAAAAGTTAAAAAGGCTACATATTAAGATACCAACACATTAAGTGAGCTAATATTTAAATTAACTAAATCGAAAATCTTGGAATATATCACACACACACATATAGTGACTCTCAAACAAGTCGTAATCTGTACTAATATTATAAAACTGAACCGTTACTTTTTTGTAAACGCTCACCTCAGGAGCTACTGGGCCGATTTCAAAAATTCTTTAACCGTTGAACAGTTATATTGGTACTTGCTCCCTGAGGGCTACAGGTTATATATGTACCACGGGCGAAGCCGGGGGAGATCGCTAGTTATTAATAATTTCTATAAGTGTTTCGTACTTTAAAATCTTTGACTAAAAAGTCGGAACTTATGTATGTCCTCGAGGAAAAACAGTCTTTAGAGGTAAGTAGTGTAAGTAAATATAACGTTTATCTTAATCTACTAGATTTAATATTTTCAATAAGTAGCAGACGCCAGATTTTTATTAAAATAAAATAGTTTATTGTAAAAGTCTGTCTACATGTACATTGAAAATATAAGTCTAGTAGATTAATATTACGAATAAAACAAATTGTTTATTTTTATATTTTGTTGTATTTGGTTTTCGTAGGGACACAATATTTCATTTGGTAAAGTACAAAGTAGGAATGGTATTTGAAAAACTTTGGAAGTACAAAGTGTAGTATCTAGGTATATAAATATTACATTTTTATATTTTGAAAAGGACAGAATGTTATACTAATATTAAGTATATAACGGTAATTATAATAAACTAATAAATACAAATTTAGGTAATAACTACTCATCTCAAATCCTTCTGTGCCCTGCATCTTGAACAAAAATACATCTTCATTATTATTATAAATATGATCGTATATTTGATGTTTTATTAAAATACGCTATATAATACGACATAAGTATTCCAAAATTTCACTTAACACGATGTTTGTCAGAACTGACGACAGTGACGACACAATTTACGTAATGACTTACTAAAAAAAGTAGCTTAGGAAAGCCTTAAGTAATTTTTTGGAATACATTAAATAATAATTAGTTTGTAGAACAAATTGTTTTAATTTTAACTTAGGTCTATTAATCAATCGGACACGATCTAAATATATTTATAACTTTAAATATGTACGTATCTACATAATACACACAATATATTTTGATTGTGAAGATATCAAAACACGTACAAGAGCAATGTTTCGCAAAAAACAAGTTCAGAACTTCCAGAAAACTATAGTTAAAGAAAAATAAATTATAGACTCTACAAACTAAATTTACTCTTTTAAAAAAGGCACATTTATAACACGAAACACTGAAACTTCACTACATTGGTGTATTTTTGTATATATGAAAAATATATCTTAAATTAAGCTTATAGGTACATTACCTAAAACTTATATCCAAAATAATTATTTTCACATAATTTGGGTAGATTTACTCGTAACTTAACGTTAACTGTCAGTATCGGCAATTTTAAACACTTTTACGAAATTCATCTTTTGCTGAATTGTCTTTTTTAGTTTGTCTGACGTCGCAATAGCTAAAAATGTGTATGTACGCAATACCTAACTTATGATTTTTTTGAAGTAAAACTTTTTTATCTTTTCATTTAGTGGGCATTTTTTTGGTAAACAATTGAATTTGTGACATTGTAACCGTTAATTATACTTAACGGTTACTAAGATAATTTCACTGGTAAAATTACCTTTCAAACTGGAACACAGTTTACAAAAACATGTGAAAACAACACATCGCATCAGCAAGTGGGCTCGTTCAACCAAAAAGCAATTCTAGCAAAGACACAAAGCGTCGCTTGCTACTATCCGACGCCTACCTCATTAACTTTGATCGATGACTCGCCAGAACTCGCTACAGCTAGGAAGGAAGCGTTTAATCATGAGCGACGGAAAATGTTTCCGCTTTTTTTCTTGTAATCGTAACTTCGAACTTCAGTAAAAGGCAGTTAACATAACGTGAAATTATACAAGATTGTTTGGTTCACATTTGGTTGTTGATTGCTAGAGTGAAATGCTTGAATTGGTTTTTAAATTCTTGATAAATCTTGTTATGAGACAAGGTTTTCGGTTTTCCTACAATCAAATCATCAGCTACCCAATTCAATAAATCCCGCAGTCGATTGATGATGAGATGATGGGATTATTGATCAAAGGCGAATACAACAATTGTTTAAATTATTGACAAAAAAAAGTAGAAATTTACATTAATTTTAAAATTTTAAAAAATATTTCTTCCGGTAGACGATACTGTAAAATCTAAAACTGGTTTTTAACTGTTAACAGTATGGCTAAATTAAATATAGCTCTGGCTGGTTCCCAAATAATTCTAGGTCAGACTTATATTTATAACTAGCTGCGCTCTCCGGTTTTGCCCGCGTAATTTCCACGCGATATAGAATAAATATCCTGTATAATATTTCAGCCCATGAACTATTAAATGAACTATTAGGGTTCTAAAGTTCAAAACGATCAGTTAACCCATAGGGATGCGGACTGGGTCAAAAATAAACCATTCTAATTAGTTCGTCAGCTAGATCATGGACAAATATGGAACATGTATTTTTTGTTTTATCACTTTATTAAAAACTGTCAAACATATAGATCACCAAACATCCAGAGTAGAGGGTCGTGACGTCACTTGTGGGTAAAGATCGTACCCAAAAGTGACGTCACGGGAAACTTCTAATCCTGTATCTTCGTCATTTTTTGTTTATGAAACAAAAAATAATACGTGTATAATATTTTTATGAAATCTAACTGACGTACTGTTTTTTTATTATTATCGCCTATTGCGATGTGATTGAGCAACATACATTAACATTTTGGAATGCTACTATGAATGAGGGTAAAGTTTAGATGTTTGTTGCTCAATCGCGTCGGAACTACTGAATGGTTCGAGGTGAAATTTAAAATACAGCTTGATTATAGTCTGGAATAAAGCATAGGCTACTTTTTATCCCGGACAAACAACGGGCACGGGAACTACGCCGGTAAAACCGCGAGACACGGCTAGCTTACAAAACATACAGGCATTTATTATGAACGTCAGGTAAATTTACCTAACTACTCAGTTTTCTAGATATACAACGCAATGCGTAGTTAACTAGGAATAGAGAACGTCCGCTTATCGAAGCGGACGTGCAGTGGCAATAGGCATGTCGACAGGTCCTGCAATTATATTAAATTATTTGTTATAATGCAGTATTTAAATATATTAAAATATGTACTAACTTCAATTTTGACATCTTTTTGTTTAACTTATTTTATGACCATTCAAAGTTGGATGGGCAAGTCCATTTCAAAAGTATGAAATCATTAGAAAATGAATTTACTATTGGATAACACATTCAATTTAAAGTGATTTTATGGCGAAACCAGTTTCTTAAGCGCAATATTTAATATGGCTACCATACAAACTTTATGCGCGGCGCATAGAAAATGCCCGACAGTGACGTCATGCTTTAGTAGTGTTTTTGGATGAAGCGTTTATGCGAAAGACCAAAATTGTAATTTTAAAATCGTGATATCACGTGAAGTTTTTAAGATAATAAAGTAATTCTTTCACCTATATTTCAGATATTGTAGCCTTTTGATAGCACATTAAATCAAAAATTAGTCGTCATGCCTATTTACCCCCTCAAACGTCTCAAAGAAGACAGCTCGGCGTACCTTTGAAATAGACATCTCGAATAAAAGTCAGAAACAGCTGCTATTTCTGAAATTCAGAGATGGAGGCAAAGAGCCACACCCTGACGCTGAGAAACGTCAAACATTAATTTGGAATACTGGCTTTTCAGTTCAATTCAATTATGCTGACGAACACAAATTGGAACTGTTCTTAGAAATGGGAAACCCTCATCTGCGTTGGGGAATAGGAATTAAGTAATTTTAAATCAAAACTTGAGATAAAATATAATCTATTACTTTTAAATACGCATAGATTTTTATAGTAAACTAGCTGTACCCTACCACGCTACGCTGTGGCACATTGTGATCCAAAAATCAGATAAAAACAATCCTTGATGCGGATTATATGTCATTCTAAAATTTCAGCTCGATCGGTGCAGAACTTTTGAGTTTTTGAGCGTAAACAAACCAACATAACATTTTTATATTTAAAGAAGATATTTTTATAGTAAATGTTGGAAGGTTCACTTGGTAGTTTTTTTTATTCAGCATCACGTATATATAGAGAATACTAAGTGAAAAAAATGTGCTCCACACGATATCATTTTCTTGTAGTAGAGTAGCTGCCCTCGAAAACTTTATTCTGACATTATTATATTGATTTTTTTAAACTATAATATAACCATCTCGCCTGATGTTGAGCGATGATGCGATCTACGATGGAGCATGCTTACCTAGAAGAATCTGATTCACTCTCGATTTGAAAACACCAAGATATTAAACATCGGGGAAAACCCACTCAGGCAACGCATTCCACAACCTAGACGTTCTTATCACAAACGTGGAAGTCAAATCTCTTCGTTCGCGTTTTTGGAACATCAACCATGAAACGATGTCGCTCTTTTGTGGAATGAGGTGTGTGACCATGAAGGTCAGTTGCACACTCTACGAAGTGTATCCGATAAAAACCCGATAAGCTAGCGATTTTGCGGCGATGATCAAGACTATGAATAATATAAGCATCCTTATTTTTCAAGTTAAATCAAACTGCACACAGTGCGAAAAATTTAAATTCGTTTAAAATCGGTTTATTACTTTAAATATACATTGCGGACAAACAATGTGAAACGTTTTTTTTATGTATGGTAAGCGATGGTTAGTAACACGCCTCCTGCCCATTACAGTAAAATGACACGCAACTATTTAAAGATGAATAATCTCAATTACTGCTTGGAATTGCACTGTGCTTGTCATCTAGCCCTTCAAACCGGAACACGATAATGTTTGCAGTAGCTCGACTGTTAAACAACTGGCCAAGATCTAATAATTATTCAGGCGGTTTCTACAAGGAGTTTTATTCGTACTAATGTGGTTCATTTGGTGATCACTCAAATCATGAAATAATCACTAGATTTATACAAACACGTCATTTATCCACAAAAACGTCTGAAACAGCTTACGTTTATTTGCAACAGAACTGAAATCTTACTGATGACATTGCGTCCAGCACATGTTTTTTCCATAGTACACCCTATCTACGTATTTTTTTTTTAATGATTTATTTGTATATTAATACGTATGTTAAACTTACATACAAGAACTAGATACTGTAAACCAGTCAGAAATATACCCTTCTCTCTACCTACATTATCACCTTTCCTACCATTCTGATTACTTACAAACTAATTATTTTAAAATACCTAGACAGTTATTAAACACTTGGCTTTATTATACACAATTTCGGTAAGATAATTAAAATTTAGGCTGTAAATTACACTAAACATTGTAGCTGGTGGTTTCTAAGCGACATAAAGAGAATTATTTAAGATAGGGCGAAACAGAGGCTTTCGACCGATAAATGTGTTCAGATATATTTTATTCGATTACAAAGAGTTATTGCTTGATTAATTCTCGATTGGAGAATAAAAACGAGTGAAGATTATCGGAAAATAATTGAATGGTAAAAATAATTCTCTTAATAGATAATTTAATGAATCGGAGTATCTTAATTTAGTTGTCTGTCGATACATTGTCAAGTTTTTTGACGATTCAGTCGACTTGCTCATAATAAGCAAAAAACGCATAAATCTTTTAAATTCATTATTGTACACTTTGTAATTGAGATTTTGCTAAAATTTGTTGATTGGAACTAAAAAACTATTACACAATCTGTACGACCGGTCAGTATTTAATTAAGTATAATGTTACTAAACCGTTTACAACGAGAATACTCGACAGATTGACGTAAAATGGTTTATAACAAATTCCTAATTTGGGCATCAAAACTGCTTGGATATTTGGAACATTAGACACTATTTCTATTATAGCACGGTTTCACCGTGGTCTGTGGGAGAAGTCGCCATAAAATCGTATCAAATATTTAAAATAATTAATATTAAGTATTAAAACTCCCGTAATCAATGATAATGGTAGAAAAAAATGATCCATCACTAAACCAAACTGCCTGATTGTTTCTTTCCAAACTTCAGAAACGTTGATTTGGTTGTTTTTGTTTCCTGTTTAAATTGCACATGTTGATTCAATTTAGGCCCATTCCTGAACGCGTACTTTGAAACTGGGCTTAGTACAAAAACATTACGACTCCTTCGAAATTGTGAATAACGTCCTTTGGCTACATTATGGCTTATCTCATGAATAGTTTGTATTTTTTGAGAATATAAATTCCTTAAACCAAAATACCATTAATAAAGACCATAATCACAGTTGTATGGCATACACCATACAGTTTTATGTTCAGAATATTAATAATAAAACTATTTTCTTCTATCTAATTACTTCAATTAAACAAGTACCTCTACAATTCAAAGACACAGAAAATTTAAATTAAATATTAGCGTTAAATATTATCTGTTGCAATGTTTGTAATATTATAGAAAATCTATGTTACAGTTTATATACAGATAATCTCTTTATGTTCCCATTTTTGGGATAAAAAGTTTCCTCGCACAAGCATATAATCAAAGCTATAATAATCCTTTGTATGGTGGAGTATGGCTTGACAATTTTATTATTTACGGTCTGTATGAATCAAAGCCATATCTTGACGAAATTTTAATGTCGCCCAGACACTGTTTTACTACCTAACATAATCATAAATTAGAAGGACATGAGCCGGCGAGTGTTATAAGTGTGATTTTAGTGGACACTCGCAGTAAACCGGTTTATTACTAGTTATAATTTCATCGTTAAAGAAATTTAATTATTAACACGTAAACAGGAATTCTTTTTGGTAGTTATTTTTTAATGACAAATAATCACAAATGTGTTAGTAATTTTAGATCTTTCTGTAAAAGAAATCAAATGATGCCAAAGTTGCGTATAAATTTGTGCAGTGGGATTTCATTCGAAATTTGATAATGTTGGACATAAAATTTAATTCTACATTTCACAGAAGATTGTTAACAAAGAATTATAGGATATTAAACGACTATCGTAGGTACAAAATGTCACATAACTACAAATACATTCATATATGTAGAAAATTCGAAACTTACCTTCAACCTTAAACGACTTGTAAAACTTATTGTATTTAATAAATTTTGAAGATCTACTGGCATTATACGATCATGGAAAACGGCACGGAGCGATACTGCGTAACACTCATTCAAATTCAGGATTTCGACATTTTATCGCCTAATTTCATCACACATCCAAACTACACAAACACAACCCGTCTTGGTCGATATGCCACGATTTGTTGGAACTTTAATATGCTATCAATCATATCCAGTCACTAGTCTTTTATTTTCGTACACTTTTTATATTCGCTCCGTACCGTGTAAATAAAAAAGCCTTAGGAAATGATGCAGGAATTGCGTTTGCTGCTGTGGCGTTCGCGTATTTGTTGGAGATGGGCTAGTTGAGCCGGGGACGGAACGTGTGGCGCTGGCGTCGGGGGAGTAGGGCTAGATCCTGGTGGCCCCTGGGGCCCAGTGGGCAAGGACTGTCGCCGCCGACGCCGCAACGCCGGAGACAAGTTGTACTTCACCTTGGCTTGCACTAAAAGCTCCTTGAAGATCTGTGATACGTTGATGTTCTCTTTAGCAGATGCTTCCACGAATCCGTTCTCCCAGTCCACGGTCACAACCGACTCTGTTGTGTGGAATTCTACCTGCGGGACAAAACATTTTTATTTTAATGAGACGTAAGTATATAATTACGCACTAAAATTTGTATGCGTTGATGTACTAGGCTACAGGCCCGTGAACAAAATGTATAAAACTTATATGAACCACCAGGAGTGTAAATATATACGTGTTAATTGACGTAGACAGACCCAGAGCCAGAAAATGTAAGCGAAAAAAAACATAGGGGTCGAATTGATAACCTCCTTTTTTTGGATGTCGGTTAAAAATCAGCTCCAATATTAGGTAAATGAGTAAGGTATCATTTGAATATTGGCACTTGAAGTAAAAAAATATTAAATTACGGAATACTATAGAGTTGGCACTGAATAAATACTACAAAATGCTATAATTTATGTGGAACCCGAAACAGTAGGATAAACATGTAAATGTAACTTCCGTAAACATCTTATTTTAATTCCGCTTCATTTCCATTCTTAATGAGTCTTTACGGGACCCAAACGTTGCTCTTTATCTTAGTCAGAAGGGTAATTTATGTGGTAAGTATCATGGCCCGTATGCTACATGTGGCCAAAATGATTGTCAGTTAATATTTATCTATGGTGGAAGTTTAGTTTAATTTTTAATAACAATTTTGCCTCGAAACGCGACGAGTTGTTTTGTGTCGCATGTGCTACCTGCGCCGCTAAGTGCTAAAAAATATCGCAACGCGAGCGCTCTAGCCCGGGATAAATTTGAGACAGGAATTATGTTTAGAAAATACCTTATAGGTTTTGATTATTTCTGCTTGAAGAATATAACAAGCACTGAACAAAATAAGACTGCGTTGATCCTGAAGACATCAAAAAATTGTAACAGATGGTCGCAATTACAGCTGTCTTCGCGGCAGCGGTCTTTTCCAGACGGTCAGATAGACTAGAACCCATACATCATCAATGCATGGTTGATAATCGTAAGTTTCGTGCAAAATGGTTCGAATCTATGTTTTTGATACGAACTCCAAATTTACGGTGCTCACTATCCCAATACCCATGTCTACTGATGATACAACCTAGATGTTTTAAAATCTAGAATCATAAGCACCCCACTAAATGTTCCCATTTCCGGGACTTGAGGCTAGAATCCATCACGCTGGCCCAGTGCAGGGAGATGGAGGAAGCACGTCCTAGAAAGATTCTAGAAACTTGTCTGGTTCCTCACGATGTTTTCCATCACAATTTTGAAGTTGCGCGCGGGACGGTGACGCGAGTGGGATGCGAACCAGGGGTTCCTTGTCGGCAGTTACCGTTCTCCTAACTAGACCAGTTGCAACCTTAAAACCTAGAATAAAAATTTATGCCCAGGAAAGTGTTAAGCCGTAGACAGTGATATTGTAACAGGACAATGGCAGATAAACGTAAATCTAATATATAAAATTCTCGTGTCACAGTTTTCGTTGCCATACTCCTCCGAAACGGCTTGACCAATTTTGATGAAATTTTTGTGCTTATCCGGTATCTATGAGAATCGGCCAACATCTATTTTCATCCCCTAAATGTTAGGGTAGTCCACCCTAAATTTTGTTTTTATTTTTTTTAGACAAAATTTTTACTTCTATTTTTTATGATACGACATACAAAAATACATACAATCCTCAATTTTCACCCTTCTACGATCAACCCTTATTTTTAATAGCCGTTTTAGTAATTTAATCATTTTCCTCTCCGGTCGAAAACTGATCAATCGTCATTTAATTAGTTATCCCCGCCAGATGTCTACAGGTGTCACTTCTGACCCAGTAAACAGCACGATAATTTGGGGATCAAAAGTAGCCTATAGCATATATATAGTTTGAACACGGTAATCTCGGAAACTACTGGACCGATTTAAAAAAATCGTTCACCGTTCTTTCATATGTACGTGAATATCCTTGAATGCTGTAGGTTATATAAATGTAGCACGGGCGAAGCCGGGGCGGGCCGCTAGTTATCTTTATATATCTAAAATTTTCAACCACAACTAATCAATTTTTACTACGAAAGTTCACGATCCCTTCAAAAAATTATATTTGCTGGGATTTGAAGTTCAATTCCATTGAACTGTAGGAACAATGTCAACAATCTAATATTGATATGCTACAAATTAATCACAATTGGAATTCATTGGTATTCCGGACCGTTTCCTGCATGATGCCATTGGTAACTAAATACCTACAAAGGATATATAATTTCAAAATTAATATGTAAATCAATTAATCAGACAATAGATACTGTCGTTATTGTCAAAGGTAGATTGTTGAGGTTGCGTATGTCTAATTAATTATTTATTTCGTCCCAACAAACACACAGGGTAACACATATAAATATGGCTAGCATCATAAGCAGCAGCCCGCTAAAGTTTCCTACTGCTGAGACTCGGGCCTTCTCTCGCAACGAGAGAGTCAAAACCATAAACCACAAATCTGACCCAGTGTGGGTTCATTGTTAGTATTAGCTTATGTAATATCTACAATCTACAATCAATGAAAACCCCATTCAAATGTCGGTTTCCGCAAGATCTTTGATTTCACCGTTTTTAAGGGCATTATGCATATGACTTTGATTTAAAAAACCGATAAGCAAGCAATTTTGCGGCAATGTTCAAGATTTTGAAGTCTTTTTCGCACAATAATGTTGTTGCCCATAAGCCTTTTGGCACGTCTCTCGATCGATTCCCGAGCCTCCAGCTGATACTGAGCCGAATTTACCTCTAACTCTTTACTAAAAGCCACAACAAAAATAAAATTTATAAAAGAAACTTAAGACAGATAAGCTTGACATTTTAATTAACGGCTTTATTGCTTAGAGCAATCTCTTTCAGGCATTCCGTGCATAGATAGTATATTAATTTTGTTTGAATGTTAGCTTAAGAAATTGACATGGTCGTCACAAAAGCGATTTATCATGTCATTTCAGTAAAACACAGGCTATTATACTCACTACCAATAACAACTTCCAATAAAGCCAATCCTAAAATCAAGACAACCAGAATGAGAAGAGAAACGAAATGTGACGAAAATGACATAGACGAAAATGAGACTGCTATGACTGGTCTAGAGGCGAGAATATTAGATTCACCATCGTAGGATCGTCGTTCAAATTCCACCAGCACTTCAGTACAAAGGTATAATCAAAATTGGCGTCATTATTATTATTTGGAGCCGGTCCCAATGCTGGGCAACGGCCTCTCTACCCGCCCTCCATTTGCTTCTGTTTTGAGTTAAGGTCTCACAGTCTTTTGAATAGCTATCAAGATCGTCCCGCCAGCATTTATTTCGCCTTCCGCATTGTCATTTGCAATCGGGCTTCGACTGAGTAGTGTTTTGGTCCAGTGAGCGTCCGACATGCGACAGAATTTGGCTTTGGTTACCATCACCAAAGCCAATTCTGCCGCATGCAACTGCACGCAGAAACCAGCAACAAGCAAGTTCCAGGTAAGATGTTGAAAACTTATTTTGGTGCGACACAGACAGATGTTTCGTGGGTTGTGAATTTAATTCTAGCATCACGCTCGGAGATGTCAAAAAATCTTCAGGTAAACTTGGGACTCATTGGGCTATCTAGAAATGCATCAAAATTTCTCATTGGCCGTCAAGAAATTTGTCAGCATCCAGTTTCTAGATGGTCATGCTCATGGCCACGCCTTCCGATTTCACCGGCATAGTTTCCAAGGTAAGCTCTCAAAATCTTAGTTACAGGTTTTAACTTCTATCGGCAGTTCCTATGACTACCAATTTTTGAGGGTGCGTGCCATCCACCGACCTGCATTTGTCCAAGCTGAATTAGTGGTTATGGATTTTACTGTCTCCTTGTGAGAGAAGACCACGGATATCAGAAGTGAGAACATAAATTAAAGTAAGTTTGATGATAAATAAATAAAAAAGTGGCTGCTAACACCGTTTTTATTTTCAAGATTTCAGTAGTTCCAATTTAAAAATGTTTAACTTTGTAATGGTCCTACCATCCGTCTACCGTCTTTGCCAAGTCCATCTGGGGATGTAACCACACTTTTGCTGGTTATTCAACCGCCAAGCAATAATGTAAAAACAGCGCTATGGCCCGGTTTGAAGGGAAATGTTTCCAGAGAATTACATGGCGTAGAGACAAATGATCATATAACTTTTGGTGACAAGCGCAGTACCACAGAACATATTCTGTGCGCAGTACAGTGCTACTTGTAGGTAATGATTTAGACTCTTCACGTTCCAGTTGTGTGACACTGTGCTCTTATGGTCAGGCGTAGTATTTACCATCAGATTTGGGTGACGAGCGCAGAGCATTGCTACGTAATGATTTTAAATTCTATAAGTTCTAAAAGCTGCATGTCATTGTGCTGTTATAACGTTGCTTACTTTCAGCCACTTGCCTCTATAGATATACTGACTTGACGCTATACTATACTCTCACCACTATAATATTTCACATGAAATAAAAATGTTCGCAATTAAAATTACAATGCTCAACTCTTTGAATTTCGTTAGTACGCCTATCGTAACCTGTTTTTATGATCATTTATGCGTAACCCTATTCTTATGATGATTTATGCAGAGGTAATTTGATTTAAACGACAATGTTGACAATATCTCTCGAGGCAATTCATTTACGAATATAGAACGTTTTCTACTGACAAATGAATATGTACAGTCGCCTACAAGCTCATAATAATTAAATTTAATACTGCAAATAACACTGGAACTATTGAGAAAAACATTGAAAATTTTGCCAGTTCAAATATTTAAATAAGAAAGAGATGCACGGTGCCTAAAATTCGGTCCCCAGGCCCGCGATAAAAGCTATGCAATAGCTTAAAATATTTCCACTATATTTTATTACTAGCTGAACCGTGCGCGCTATGCTACGCCATCTATCGAAAATCCGTCGTATCTACTCAGATTTTGAACAAACTTAAAAGAAAGACACATGCAGACACGGACTTCGGCGCACGTTAACAATGAAAGTTCTCCAAAAGATTTTTTTTTTCTAGTTTCTTGTTACATTTTTCATTCATGCTCCGCTCTTGTTGATAAAAGCGTAATTTTATATAACCTATTATAACCTTACTCGATAAATGGACTATCCTATAGAAAAATAATCTTTCAATTCGGACCAGTAGTTCTCGAGATCCTATCGTTCAAACAAACAAACTCGTCAGCTTTATAATATTGTATTGCCTCTAGAGGTATATATGTATCTTATCTTATCTTATACTTTTAAACGACCAATGCTTGTATTATATACATATAGGTATAAGATAAGATAAGATAAGAAAACACAAAGCCACAATATAGAAACACAAAATAAACTTAAATTGTTATAAAAAAAAACGATGACATTTATTTTAGGTATTTATATATATATATATATTTAATCTGAATCTCGGAAACGGCTCGAACGATTTTCATAAAATTATGTATACAGGCTGTTTCAGAGACGATAAATCGATCTAGCTAGGTTTTATTTTATTGCTCAGACGGAATATGCTCGCCCTCGGATTCTCAAAAGGCCCCGGTTCAAATCCTGATGGTTACACTGGGGACTTTTTTTCTGAAATAATCTTATTATACTTAGAGCCTTTTATAAACGCATTTAATTCGTATCTAAGTAGGTCTAAGTAAGTCATCACTACGTAATTCGTACCTGCCTAAATATCATTTAAAAAAACCGAGCAAAGCTCCAACCAGGACCGGTCAACCAGGTCTTGTATTATTATTACTTATTCTGTATCATCAAATACGCTAAAACAAAAATTAGTTTTTGAAAACACTTTAAGAAGTTATTTTCATTTCATTGTTTCTTTCAGCATCGTTTCGAGCCTCCTAGTTACATTCTGTCTCATAGACGGTCTGTCATGAAATGTCTAAATGGGCATTTTATTTTTTTGTGAACTCAAAGATATCACAAATTGTTATATCACAAGCGAAAGATGTCATCATCGCAGTATAAAGAAATCCTACAAAATAAAATCAAAACATGACATATTATGTCAGCCCTGAACCGCGCTCCCCAACTACTAACATGGTCGTGTTAGCAATTTTAGGAGCGCCCGTCCCATGTCTTACTCCGCAAGGCCCGCACGATTGCCCCGTCTTGGCTTCATCGAACGGAAATATGATTTAATAGACTGTGGTTTATAAAACTTTAGATGTTTGGATGTTTGTTCACTCACGTTCAATCACGTCGTAAGAACTGAACGCATTAGTCAACACATGAAAACGTAGATAGATTATTATTGCCTGGAATTGCACACATAATGGCGTATCTCTAAATTCAAAGCCTTCATATCGAATAAAAATAAGCTTTCACATAATTATCTATGCTTTACAGTATTACAAAACAGGATCTGCGCATCATAATTTCATTATTCATTACAAGCAATGTCAGAAAAACTAGCATGATAATAATTCATGTTATTGTTTTCATATCACGTCGGCGTTATATATTATGTATTTGTATCTACAGCAGAACAATTCCTATGGGAAATGAGAGCCCATATAAGATTAGGAACTCTTTTCGGCGTGATAGCAAACATTATCCAAAAATGGGGCTATCTCGACGAGTCGAGGTAAGTTAAATGAGTCTGATACATTGTTGTTTTATGAGGAAAGTTGTAACGATCTGAACTGGAGTACATCGTGTCCAGATATCTTGAATGTTTCGCAGAAAAGGTACTATGCGAAAGAGTTTAACTTTTTTATGGGAAATGTAACAAAAAGCATCTTATTACAATACATGACTTAGAATAATGTTTAACTGACTTCAAACAAGGAGGATGTTATCAATTCGGTTGAATGTTGTGTTTCTTGGATGTATGTCACGCGATAACTCCGCCCATTGTAAATCGATTTAAATAGTCTAAGATCCCGTTATACAACGACCTTCACCGAGCTGATTATTGGATGAAAAGTGTTTTATATGTAATTTTATATGTCAACAAATATATTGCAAATGGGTTGCCTAAAAAAATTCAGCCCAGAATATGATTAATTAATAATAATTTTTTTTTATATTTCACTTAAATTGATTAAATTTTAGAAAAAACTATATAACATAACTTATTATTTTGGCTTTACTCAGTGCTTACGAAATCTCATGCAAATATTTTCAAACAATAAAAAGTTTCAAACAAACTTTCATCCCTTATTTCACCCCTTTGGAGGTTGAGTTTTGAAAAATACTGTAATACATAATTCATTATTTTGATCATGCTCAATTTGTGCGACATTTTATGCGAATACGTTTTAAGGAATAAAATGTTTCATACAAATTTCCATCCCGTTTTTTACACCCTTAGGGGTTGAATTTCGTAATGATATTTCGTAAGCACTGAGTAAAGACAAAATAATAAGTTATGTTATATAGTTTTTTCTAAAATCCTATCAATTTAAGTGCAATAATTAAAAAAAATATTTTTAATTGTTAATTAATCATATTCTGGACTGAAATTTTTTAGGCAACCCATTTGCAATATATTTGTTGACATATTAAATTAAGTACATATAAAACACTTTTCATCCAATAATCAGCTCGGTGAAGGTCGTTGTATTGCGGGATCTCCTACTAAAATTATGCTTCTTTTGTTGGTAGGTCATAAGATAAGATAAGATAATAAAATTGAAACTGGTATTTGTTTTTTCAAAGAAAATTAAATTACTTCTCTTCGAGTACGTTTGACGGCACAAACGTCATAAATTTTTATTCCGATTTGACGTAGATTTGCACAGTGAGTAAGTTAAGTCCAGTTTTAATCATTATTTCGCCCGTTTGTAAGCAATGTTGTGGTCGAAGATGAAGTACGCTGGTTTATTTTACGTCTTGCTTACGATTGACTAACGTTTTTTGTTTGGAACTTTAGAAATGAATACCAATCAATCCATCTAACTCTAGAGCTATGATTCATAGGTACGCAATTAGTGTAAGTCGTGAGGGTACACTCCGCGAGGTATAAGCTGAGCTTTGCATTAGTGTGAGTGATCACCAATGAGGCAGGAGCTTGAAATTTTGTCCGCGAGGTATAGGCTGAGCTTTGCAATAGTGTGAGTGATCACCAATCAGGCAGGAGCGCGGCGAGACAGAATGGCGCCGCGCCTAAGGCCGGTTGTCACACCTACACTATCCATGTACACTCACACAAATGCAAAGCTCAGCTTATGCCTCGCGGAGTGTACCTACCTATTAGTTGTGTATCTAAGAGTGAAAAGAGAAATGGAGTAGGTATTAAAATCTGGAATATTAAAATCCTTTTTGAAATTATAAAAATATACTGCAGATTAATGGCATTGGAAGAATGAACACAATTGTCATGGTTGTTCACAACACAATTGTATATATTTACCGTGGTTATACGGTACAGTTTTAAAGTAGTTTCCATTTTTCCATACTTAAATCAGTTTTTGCAGTTTATACATCGTGAGTAAAGCTGCATCGAAATATTGAGACCCCGCTTCACAATAATAAAAAAATAAAAATTATTTCGTTGTCAATAATACTAGTGTCCCGTTATTTCAATGGCGTTTCATTTACACTGTTAAAAGATAAACACAAATGTTTCCGTAAATGTTTACCTACATAGTGGTCGCTCCACTACTAAATAACGGTATATATCCTGTAATTAATCAATAATATTGGTATAGGTACTAGACCGTCTCATGCACAATGCTCAAGAATGGACATTCGTGAATAGATGATGGTTATTTCACCAAAAATATATCGTAATTGCTAATTACTAGTGTATGGCATGTCGAAGACGTGAGCGATGAGCTCGAGTCGCGAACAATGGATCAAAGACTGGCAAACGTGATATAATTATGTTCGCGAAATTTCACTCTCGTTTTCTTGTTAACTTGTTCCTCCGTCGTTTAGGCGTTAACAACATAAATTGTTATCAACTTTATGACTTTGAAAGTATCCGTATCGTAACATACTGGCACACTTTTGTGAATGAAAATAGATTAGATACTTAATAAAAGTCTGGGATGTAAACTACTAACTTAGGGCAAGTTATAAATAGAAGCTGGAATTTATACAACGTTTGTGAGCATATCTGTCTGTATCTATCTAACACATTGATATTATATAAATATAAAAGGCAATATTTTCAGAAAAATTATCGGGCAAAGAGATGAATCATCTAGGTGAGAAAGGCTATAGGCTATAGAAAATAACGCTACTATTAATAGAAGCGGAGCCTGAATCAAGAATGTAACAAAATCGGGAAAAAATACTCCATTTGAGAGTTTTCGTACGTTTCGTGCTTTGACATGACACATGACAACATGTGTCTAAGATTGCGTCATTGAATATCACAGATTACATACCTCTTGAATATAAAACCTTTGCTAATCAATTTTTTTTTTTCTAAATCTATGTTGGTACTACCAATTTCCGACAGGTGGCGTAGCAGGTAGCTGAAGAGGTGTTTTGTTTGAAAGCGATGTTCTCAGGAATGACTGAACCGATTTCAGTCATTCTTTCACTGTTGTATATGTACGAGATCCTAATGAGTACTATATAATGTACCACGGGCAACAACGGGTCGGACATCTAGCCATCTTATAAACATACAAAATAAATATAATGGCATAAGACGAAACCATGTTGTTGCCTATACCATTGAACTTTTTGAAAATATGTTTTGCCACATTATGATCATATGCTGCGTTGACCAAACGTATATGCTTAAAAATGTATATGAATGAAATAAACTCCCGGCTCTAAGGTCAATAGTACACCAAACG
Source organism: Ectropis grisescens (assembly GCA_017562165.1). Taxonomy (NCBI): domain Eukaryota; kingdom Metazoa; phylum Arthropoda; class Insecta; order Lepidoptera; family Geometridae; genus Ectropis; species Ectropis grisescens. The sequence goes on from CM029776.1 coordinate 20,628,837, forward strand.
GCTGAAATATTTAATTCATGAAATTTTATCTACATTAAAATGGAATTGAAGTTATTTTCTTAACCTTAATTTCTATTTTCTTAGAGTTCACACTCCTCCACAAAGACCCATTTTTAGGGTTCCGTAGCCAAATGGTAAAATGCGTGACCCTCATAGATTCGTCATGTCAGTCTGTCCGTCCGTATGTCACAGCCACTTTTCTCCGAAACTATAAGAGCTATACTATTGAAACTTGGTAGGTAGATGTAATTTGTAAACCGCATTAAGATTGTGATACAAAACTAGAAATAAAAAAACAAAAAACTTTAGGGGTGTCCCATACTTGGAACAGAAACTCAAAAATTTTTTTGATCAAAACCAGACGTGTGGGGTGGGGTACCTATGGATAGGTCATCAAAAATAATATTGAGGTTCCAAACATTTTTTTTCTAAACTAAATAGTTTGCGCAAGGGACTCTTCCAAAGTGGTAAAAAGTGCCCCCCCTGTAACTTCTAAAATAAGAGAATGACAAAAATAAAAAAAAGTGTATAGGTTGATAACCAATACACTTTTTTTTTAAATTGGTTTGAATGAGATCTAGTAAGTAATTTTAATACGTCATAAATTGACTATTGTTAAAACACTGATTAAAGTAACAACGAACTACTGGAACTTTTATATTATGTTACTTGCTGCTACGGAAGCCTTCATGGGCGAGTCCGACTCGCACTTGACCACTTTTGTTTAAATTTATTTTTCTCATGTCAAATATTTACAAAAACATTATAAGAATACCCAGTGGTACCTACAATTCCTGATATTGAATACGCAACTAAAATAAAATGTACAGCTGTGTAGTTTCTGCTTTCTGCTCTGTAGGTTAGAATAAACACGTCAAATAGATGAATGATTAAAGAACATTCTTAAATGTATTGCATTCTTTTATAAATATCCCACATAGCTTGAACACAAAAGTTTTAATTCAGTGCTTTTATCGGTAATGACATACGGTGCCGAAAAGTGGATACTGACAGCCGACAGTTAAACTGTCCACAAGTAGCGTGCTATGGAACGAGTTATGCTCGAAGTGTCTTTGAGAGATTGCACAAAATGACCAAAGCGACGGGACATAGCAACAACGTATTAACAACCTGAAGTGGGAGTGGGCTGGCCATATCTGTCGTAGGCCTGATAACCGTTGGAGTAGACTTGTTTTAGAGTGGAGATCGCGACTAGGCAAACGTAATAGGACGCCCTAAAACATTGAATGGATGCAGTGAATATAATATACATACATAAGTAATACTGCAGGCAGTAACTGAAGAAAGAAACTCGAGATTAAGGCTGAGTGGAGTATGATGAGAGAGGCCTATGTCTAGCAGCGAACTAGGGTGGGTTGATGGCTACGATGATTCTTTTATAAAGGACATCTTTTCAATACTCTTATTAGTTTATTTTCTTATTAAACTACGACCGTCACTTGACTTTGACTTGACTTTGACTTGACTTTGACTTGACTTTGACTTGACTTTGACTTGACTTTGACTTGACTTTGACTTGACTTTGACTTGACTTTGACTTGACTTTGACTTGACTTTGACTTGACTTTGACTTGACTTTGACTTGACTTTGACTTGACTTTGACTTGACTTTGACTTGACTTTGACTTGACTTTGACTTGACTTGACTTGACTTGACTTTGACTTGACTTTGACTTGACTTTGACTTGACTTTGACTTGACTTGACTTTGACTTGACTTTGACTTGACTTTGACTTGACTTTGACTTGACTTGACTTGACTTTGACTTGACTTTGACTGACTTGACTTGACTTTGACTTGACTTTGACTTGACTTTGACTTGACTTTGACTTGACTTTGACTTGACTTTGACTTGACTTTGACTTTTGACTTGACTTTGACTTGACTTTGACTTGACTTTGACTTTGACTTTGACTTGACTTTGACTTGACTTTGACTTGACTTTGACTTGACTTTGACTTGACTTTGACTTTGACTTTGACTTTGACTTTGACTTGACTTGACTTGACTTTGACTTGACTTTGACTTGACTTTGACTTGACTTTGACTTGACTTTGACTTGACTTTGACTTGACTTTGACTTTGACTTTGACTTTTGACTTTGACTTGACTTTGACTTGACTTTGACTTGACTTTGACTTTGACTTGACTTTGACTTTGACTTTGACTTTGACTTGACTTTGACTTTGACTTTGACTTTGACTTGACTTTGACTTGACTTTGACTGACTTTGACTTGACTGACTTTTGACTTTGACTTTGACTTGACTTTGACTTGACTGACCAAACTTTGGTTAGAGAAAGTAACCTTCATTAAGTAGCATATGACCTCCTCCATACGTGATTTTGCTATGGCGGGTCCTGTACCAATCATCCAAATTATCTATACGCGTACTTACTATAAAATGGTAATAACCTTACCTCAGTTTAAAATCTCACTCGTTTCATCATAAAATGGCGGTATTTACAATTTTACGGTGACACAATATAAATATGTGAATACGTAAAACCTTAGAATAATAACGGCGCTATTAATCTATGCTATGACACATCTTACAGTGAGCGAAAAAACGATTATATTATAAATAGCAAAATATTTCTCCACAAAATCCAAGGCAATATGTGTAGAGAAACTGCAATATTCCGACTGCTGATCAGTACCTATTGTAGCCTCTTCCGTGCACCGGGCTTACCCTATCAGCTGTGACGTGGAACGTGGAAACAAAGTCGCAATGCGCCTGATACACGTAGGCAAAGCCAGACTACGAGTATGTTTGCGGCAGCTCAGTTCCGCTGAATCTGTCACGGATATTAAAGAGTGAGTACTTATCTACAAGTGAGCGTCAAGTGGTCGAAAATCGAATATCTATTCTCAACTAGCTGTACCCTGCCTCGCTTCGCTGTGGCACATTATGATGCAAAAAGCAGATAAAAACAATCCTTGATGCGGATTATACGAGTATATCATTGTAAAATTTCAGCTCGATCGGTGCAGAACTTTTTGAGTTTTTGAAGCGTACACAAACCAACATAAGATTTTTATATATAGAGATTTGACCAAAAGAATCTAGTACTTAATAAACAAAAGAGTAAATATTTATGCATGTGTGTCAAATACATGGTATTTTTTAATTGTTTTGATGTATTTTTTGTAATTTTTTAGGTTATTTTAATTAAATATGAGCATTATAATAAGTATATTTTATAATAATCTGCACTGCTTCTCTACGGGCATTCTTAAACTATAAGTGTAAAATTTCATAATCCGAGCAATTTTCTTAAGAAGATGTACATAGTTTTTGTGTCATATGTTTATACATTGTTTTCATTTGGATGTATGGTAATCAATCACGTTGGAACGGCTGAATAGATGGGGTATAGCTGTTTTTCACCGTGGGAATACGAAAACTATACGGGTAAAACCACAGAATGCTTCTAGTTACCTATTGAATTCATAACATATTCCTTTCGCTGCGGACGCAACCAATCGTATTTGCATTCCATTTGGAGTGCTTTGAATTGGTGTGACCTAAAAAGCCTGCGTTGGTACCTGGCAGCCGGAAAAGCCATTCTTTCCGTCTTCCGTTTGAGTTGACCGTGTCGCAAGCTGTGTTCCATATATCAACTACGTTGACGGTCAGGAAATTCAATTTTACCCACACTCACCGTCAGGGATTTAAGTGCAAAAATGATTTCTCTAGACTTGTGACTACTGGAAGCTACATTCTGTGACAGCTTTGTTACTGTGTTATTAATTTTTTAGCTAGCTGTAAGTATCTTCTGAACTTTCTGTCTTAAATGTACTTTATTTTATCTTTGAAAGCTGAAAAAATCATGTTCACGAAGGTTCTTAATTATAATTTGTGAAATTAACATTCTTAAATTTATTCTCGTAATTCTTTACTAATACATTACTTCTGAAGAACATAACAGAGGACGTAAAAAGTATAGGTACACTATAATTTTATAATATGATGAAAACACAATCCAATTTGTGTTTAAGCAACGCGAAAATACAGGATTGTATTTTGTCGTAATGTGGAATGACAAATGTACAACGACAAGCAACGGCAATACTCAAAATTATGTTGGATTTTAATGAAGAACGGGTTAATTATTATCAAATCATGTCAACTTTCAAAATAATAAAATTCGCATCGTTGGAGTTGTCTACCTCGCAAAAATATTATATTGCAAAACTCGCAAAAATTGATGACCTGAATCAAAATTATGGGATTTCATAATGACTTTTAAACTGTGGTTCCTAAGTATAGCCGTTTAATTTACCAAGTTGTATAACGATTCCGTCCAAACCTACCTAACGTAATTAATTATCTACCTACCTATCTTCATATTAATGAGAGTCTATAGATTAACCCGGATACGGAAGCCTACCGAAACAATAATAGTAATATATTTAAAGACATACCTACTAGATAACATAACGTCAGATCCATAACATTTAATATGACACGATCAAAAGTCCTCAAAACATAACGAGCGTGACGAGTATTTTTATCGATCTGTTAAATCGAATGATAGTGCCGGTCACTTTGAGACTAAATTTAATATCGTTTTTTTTTTTAAATTAAAAGTGACGAGACGAGCAGGACATGTGCCTGATGGTAGGCAACATGCCTGCCACATAAGAGCACAGTGACACGCAGCTTTTGGAACATGAAGAGTCCAAATCATTACCTAGCACTGCACTGCGCTCATCACCCAGAGATCTAAGATGTTATATCTCTAAGTCCTGTAATTTCTCTGGAAAAATTGCCCTTCAAACCGGAACACAGTATTGTTTGCACATTACTGCTCGGCGGTATAATTACTGGCAAAGGTGTGGTACTTCCCCAGGCGGACTCTGCCAAAAGTCCTACCACTACAAAAAAAATTATCACGCATATACTATGTAGGAAGCAAAAAAATATCCGTTGGAAGATGGATGAATTTTCTATCAAATTGGACATTTACTCAATTTTGTTTTCATACATTTCAAACAATGAATCGGTTTCACTCTATATGATACCATGAGTAATTTATAACAGTAGTGCAATGCTAAAATCATAGCAATAAAGTCTACAACAAGTTATTTATGGGATAGAGCGCTCTTGTGCTCTATCTTAGACCTCATCGACGCTGCCCTTTAAGCGAATAGTGGTCAATAGTTGTCTCAATTCGATTAATTAAAAACAACAGTAGGTACAAAACTGTGTTTTTTTCTGTATGGCTGATTTACAATTGAAATGTAGATAATAGTAATTCTATATTGTATCACAAGCAAACAGAAATATTAGAGTAAAAGGACAGTAGCGCCACAAGAGGCGGCCCCATACCTCAGAGAAATCTCTTCCAGGAACCGTGTAAATTATATAGGAATTAAAAAACAGACAGGGTACTTATAATAAACAAAATTGTCAGTCATAGGAACTGTCAATAGAAATGAAAACTTCTCATTACTCTGAATTTGATAGAATATATAATTTGATTTCTAGATGGCCAATTGCCATGGTCCCAATTTTACCCTAAGATTTCTTATCATTCCCGAACGGGATGCTAGAAATCAATTCACAGCCCACGAAAAATCTGTCTGTAGCGCGCCAAAAGAAATGTAAATGTACAGACCTGTCTGGCTCCTTCCTCCGCCAGGTCCACTTTATTCCCGACGACCACAATCGGGACTGCCGTGCTGTCTTTCGTCTCATGAATCTGATCTCTTAATGCTCTAACTTCAGCAAAACTGTTGGCATCAGTGATGTCATAAACAAGAATGAAGGCGTCGGCTGATTGCATCGACAATGCCCTCATTGCAGGAAATTCGTATGCACCTGACGTGTCTAAAATATCCAGAGTCAATCTGACTCCAGCCACATTGAAGTCTCCATGATGCATCTCTTCGATAGTCTTCTTGTATTTGGGCGAAAACGTGGTGTAGAGGAACTGTGTTATAAGTGACGATTTGCCCACTTTTGCTGCTCCTAACACTACGATTTTGTGCCTTACGGCGGTGTTATTGAGATTGCCACTGCTGGATACTGTGTCTTCTGTTCTTTCCGTTCTGAAACAACGTAGAAAGAATTACATTATTTCTTTACATATATAATATTAGTTATTTATTATATGGTCAATGAAATAATAAAATCAAATTGGACTAAATAATTTTGAAGGCAATAATTTTGAAGGTTTTTCGCAAACCATTTGTAAAAATGGTTGACTGTAAAGTTGGTTGGCTTACGGACAATAGTTTAACGTGACAACGTTGTCATAACAAAAGATTCGGCGCAAGCGTACAATGAGCGTAACGGGTCATAGCGGGACACTTTTTCGTGAATGCAACCGGCGTTCATCGATTTATTAGAAGTTGTCACGTCAAAAACTGGATGTCTGTAAAGTCGGTTTCGCAGCCGCCGCGGGTGAGATGTTCGCCCGCGAACTTGGAGGTTGACGGGCGGGTGACGACCGCGCGGGAGCCTCGTAACAGCCGCGCGCGCCGGATGTAAACCGCCTCGTGAGATGTGATTCCAATTTTTACATATAAATCTGCATTCTACAGAAGCTACGCGTTGACGCCCGCGCGCAGGCGCCGTTGGAAACCTCTCCGTGAGTTCTTAGCCTAATTCTGATTTCAAATGTAATTTTAAAATATCTTCCTTGTTTAAAAAAAACTGCATTTAAATTCAAGAAAAGGTAACATAGTTACATTCAACAAGTAATTGCTTTTATAGGCAAGCTCTGTAGGCAAATCTGTATATGTGTGATTAAATTGGACAGTAGTTCTGTTAGACCACAAATACATGTACAGTATTCAACATACAAAGCGTGTCCAATGCACATACACATACACAGAAACATAAATTATTATTGTATATAAATAATTATTTCTGTGCTCGTATACTTATATCTATGTACATGACTCACGGACTCAAAAACTCACAACGCCAACGGTTGGAAGCAGTTAGGTAAACGATTGCCACCTGATTCAGGCATGCGTCCTGTAATGCCTTTTATGCAAAGACTAGCGGCCTTCAAGGCTTCGCCCGTGTCACATAATAAAATAAATATGTAGCCTATTTGCAGCACTCAAAAAATGCGGTGAAAGAATTTTTGGAATCGTTCTAGTAGCACCTGAGATGAGCGCGTTCAAACAATCCATCTTTTCAGCTTTATAGTGAAGGTAACTTGCAGTCCCCCCTCGGTTTAGCTCGTGGTATATACTCGTATATACCACTCAGAATCAAGTACCTACATAACCAACGGCGAAATAATTTTGAATCGGCCCAGTAGTTCCTGACATTAACTCGTTCTAACAAATTAATTCTTTAGCTTTAAAATTTACTCATAAGATTGGATATTATGTAAAGATTATCTTTTACTTGCCTGTCACCATGGCATAAACATTTAATCATCTACGTGCAGCTTTGAACTTTGCACCATATGACGAAAATTGCGCGGACGAAGGAGTATAAAATTTCTTACACTAAGTCATAGTTTATATTACAGAGAACAAGTGAAGAGTACTAGTTGTTTTTAATGTAAAAAGTACCAAGCGATAGTCGTGTAAGTCGAACTCGTGTAAGTCGGGGTTAAATTTTTCATTTTATATGTGTGTAAAGTTTGTGTAATCGATACCTACTTATTTTTTGTCTTTTGGAGGACTTAATTAAAGGTACACCGATAATGTGCACTGCACACGTAAAACAGTAACACGAGGAAGACAAAAGAGCGGAGTAGACAAATTAATAACCGGGTATCTCTTAATTCGCGTAAAACGATGTAGATAGATAGATAGAACTCTTTATTGCACATAATTCAGAAATAAACAAAAGTCACTTAAAACAAAACGAAATATAGTAGCAATTGGCGACCTCATCACTAAAAGCGATCTCTTCCAGGCAACCATAGGATGGACTGAGAGATTTGAGAATATGGAGGTAGTGTAAGTTGGGGTATACTGTACTTTAAATAAAAAAATGTGGTCGAATTTTGACCTCGGGGTCACCCCTAGTTTTAGATACCTACTATTGGTTTTCGTTGATTCTGTTTCGTTCCCAACAATCAATCAATGAGCTAGATACGAGTGTCACTACTGTTTTTTCGCATCGGCCAGAACTGTTTGCGTTCGATCACCAGACCAGCGTAGCGATGGACAGTTGGTATGTACATAAGTACCTATTTATGTAAGTATATATTTGGGGTCATAACGTATATAATTAAGTCATGGCTGGCCTAAACGGGCGAACGGTGCCTACCGATCCGGAGCCCCTAGTTTGAATCCTACGCGCATCACTGTCTTTTCGCAGTTATGTGCATAAAGCCGCTAAATTAAAAACGATAAAAAATATCGCGAGGAAACTGAAATGTACCTAGAACCTTTCGAGGTCATGTGTGATCCACCTACTCCATCTGGACCAGCATGGTGGATTGACATCTTGACTCTCTCCTAGAAAGAGAATGCGTCGTGTCTCAGCTGTGGAGACATTATTAATGGGCTGCTTATGCATGTCGTAGCATCCTTTTTGTGTGTTTGTGGTTAGAGTGACCATTATACATTTAGAACAAGGAATGTTATACTCATACTTGGCGCCTATAGGATTCCGAACATACCTATTCTCGTATACTGTAAGTTCAATGAATACACAATCGTCCGCAAATAGTAAACCCCACTGGATTTTCGCCGTACACATTTCAGACCGAATTTGATTAATTAGGCTGATGTGGTAACATCAGTTAACATCGTAACAAGGGTTGACTGTTAATCTAAATGTATGTCATCCCAACAAAAATATACCGCTGTTTACGTATAACACGAGGACAACGTAAACACTTTCTTTAAGTTAATTATGGCTAAGAACCGTGATCTGATGGAATCATCAGAATTTAAATTAAACAAATGACAATCGTAGGTTCTGCTGAGAGAAACGAAAACTTATGACTTCTATAAAATTAACTATAATAGGTTTACACTTGCCTGCCATCTCTTGTTAAGCAATGATGTGGTAACGATGGAGCGTGTTTAACTAGAAAAAACTGAGCCCTTTTTGATTTGAAGACACCACGATTGGCAAACACCTAATCAGGTAACGTACACAGCTTAAACGTTCTAATCACAAAAATAGAGTCAAACGTCTCGTTTGAGACTTTGATGAAACCGTGATACCTACCGCTGTATTGAACAGTAGCAAATAACAACAGTTTCAACTTACTTCAGATCTGTACCATTTACCTGCCTACTTATTAACATTTATGTAAATTTTGAAGTAGGTTTCAAGTCTCACGTTTACTTCACATCAATAAACGGAAGTTAGCGAGTAATACCAACAGCCGCGTACCAATTTTCATTGCGAAAATAGCGATAACATTGCGTTTGTGGATAAAAGGTAATGGCGCCTTTATCGGAAGAAACGCGTTTCCTAGTGCTGACATTCACCTAACACATCCGTTTTGTTGACGCAGCCAGCCTACGCAAGGATAAATACAAACATTTCTAATTCGGTTTGGGTTTAATCTGAGCGTGGAATTTATTTTGGGAATAATTGACGGAAACTGCCGGGCGACCGCGGATTCAAAGTTCAAACATAGCTGCAATTGCAGTCACGGTTTAATTAAAACTATTGTGGTCAAATTCGACCGTAATTTATGTAAACAAAACAGTACTTATAGCCAGGGTAGCGAGTGATTAGTAAGTACGTTTTAAATATAACTGAGGACTAGGAGCGCCCTGTGGCTTTACCCGTGTCGTTCTAGATGTAATTATTTTAAGGGGTTCAAAAGTATAGTATACATAATATGTTCTTCCAGACAACGTGGTGGATTTACCCCCAACAATATTTTTACAGTCCATTCTATCACTGATGTATTTTCATCACCCAAGGTTTCTTTCCTCTCAGCACGATACGTCACGCGATAATAAGAGTCAAAGTTTGACGTAAAATTGATCAGCTTGAACCCTAACGCATGCTGTACCTACAGCTGACAAACGACCGAGCCAGCCGCTGTACTAAAATCCGTGCTCAAGATCTGGCTGTTAGGGGTATCTATACTTATAATAAAACTGTAACGGGTCGAATTCTGTACATTGAAGATATTTTGAAAAAAATTTTTTTGGGGCACTCCATAGTCGATACTGATGGCGAAACTGCATTTTTTTTCTTTCATGTCTGTCTGTCTGTCTGTCTGTCTGTCTTTCTGTATAGGGATCACGCATCACGCCGAAACTACTGATTCAATTCAGCTGAAACTTGGCATGATTTTAGTTTATACTAAGGACATTGCTGTAGGCTACTTTTGATCCCCAAATTCTGATTGGTTTTCTTGCGGAGGGGTGAAAGTCAAATGTGTATTTGGTTGTAACTCATGTTTGCGTTGTTTAATTTCACTAATTCTTTTTTGTTAGAAAGAACACATTTTTATATTGTCCCGTCAAAATTTGAACAATATCGGTCTGTTGGTTCGGAAATTACACAAACATTAAATAATAACGACACGCGCGGCGCGTTCGGTACATACTAACTTCTAAGTATTCTGTGTATCACAGACGATCCACATAATATCTAGATTGTAGAAAGTGCCCACGTGATCGCGTCGCGTCGTCATGGATGACAAAATAATTGTCAAAAATATATTTTTGTGTGGAAAAACAGACAGCATTCGGTTATAATCAACTTCAAACAAGGAGGATGTTCTCAATCGAGTTGCATTTTTTTTATTTGGTTTTATTTTACGCAATAACTCCGCTAATTGTTAGTTGATTTTGATAATTCCTTTTTTGTTTGGTAGAAAATACTTCAGAGGTGATCTTAGATATCGAAAACAGGGAGGTAGTTTTTCAAATATCAACAAAAAACTAAAATCAGCTTAGATTTATCTGTACGACATGGTTATACCTTCTAATAAAATTTAGTCGAATGACAGAATTAAATTACCTGTCATTGAAGTAGATCTTTGTTATTTTGGAGAAAACATATCAGCATAATAAGTAGCAGCATAAACAACCCATTAAATGTTCCCACTGCTGGGCGTCGGGGTCTTCTCTCGCAAGGAGAGAGACAAGGCTATAATCCACCACGCTGGCCCAGTGTCGGTTGGTGAATGACATATGACTTAGAACTTAGATTATAGGTAGATTTCGATTTCTTCACGGTGTTTTCCATCACCGTTTTAATTACCGGCATTACGCACATGATTCTGAAAAGATAGTGTGCGTAGATAGTGTAGTGGTGCGCGTGGTTTTGAACCCTGGGTCTCCGGATCGACAGTCGCCGTTCTCCCGACTAGGTCAGCTGTAACTTACTAGACCAGCCGTAACTAATTAGAAAACGTATTATTTCAATCCAAATACTGTTTAAAATTTAAAGCTTCGGTGACCGAAGCAGACCGTTGCGTTGTTAGGGTTCCGTACACAAAGGGTAAAAACGGGACCCTATTACTGAGACTTCGCTGTCCGTCCGTCCATCTGTCCGTCTGTCACCAGGCTGTATCTCAAGAACGGTGATAGCTAGACAGTTGAAATTTTCGTAGATGATGTATTTCTATTGCCGCTTTAATCATGGCGGAACGTATCAAGTCATCGGGTTGAAATTTGAAATAGAATTAGATTACAGTCTTGAAGAACACATAGGCTAAACATTGCCTATGTATAAGTACTCTATGTATTACGTAACAAACATCTGAACAGTGACATTCATAATATTTACAGGACAACGTTGGAGCGGCTGAACATATTTGGATGGAATTCGAAACACACGTAGTTTGAACTCAGAAATAGCAAATCGGTTACTTATAGGTTACTGTGACGTAGGAAAGACTAAGCAAATTTGGTAGAAAATTGAAACAGAGATAACTTATAGTCTGAAATACCACATTTATGTATTTATTACCTATCAACCTGAATAGAAGCATGGGCCCTAAGGAAACAAATATTAACTATCACGTCAAAACGGCACAACGATATGGGTTGACATACGAAACACAGATAGTTTAGAGTCTAAAATTTCACATGGGCTAATAAGTCTACATTTTCAGTTAACTCCATATTAATATAAGCATATATTTTCGTAAGAAACTTGATGTGATGGTAAGGTAAAAGCCAAAGATGAAAAATATATGCACCCGTTTTGGCGTAGATAATATAGGTGATTTGCGTTCAGAATCAAAATAACAAGCAACATAATATTCTCATTAGACGGCGCTAATGCCAGTTTAAATCTAAAAGCACTAAAGGCCATTTAAATCGATGTTTTGCTATTGTGGTATGTATTTTTTCTTTCATCACTAGGTGGCGTTATTGGTATTCTAAATTGTACTAATAAGTTTTTGCTGCTAAAAGGATTATGATGCCAAATTTGGATTCTTTCGTTCTTGATTTTTTTCTGTGTTACCTACAATTAAATTCATACATTAACATTTCACTAGAACTTGGCTTAGATTGACGGGTTCAACTTGCTTGAATATCATTAAAACTCAAAATTTTAATTATTTTGATTCCACACAGGCTTCGTTCAAAATTTTACGCCGGCGAAGTCGTGGATAACAGCTAGAAAACAGCTTGCGGATAAAAAGAAATAGGTAAGTAGGTATCAGATCATGCACATTAGCTTCAGACTTTTCATAATGTATCCTATAAAAATCCTACAAACTTAACACTTGCGGCTATGTTCGATACTACGAAACCTTACTAAGTATGTTTGATTTTGTTTAAAAAAAGAAAAATAAAGATGATAAAATTAAATTATTTTTTGTGTGGAAAAACAAATTCACTCAAACTCAAAGGTTTTTCAATGACTACTTATCCAAATATTTGACGTACGATACTTCCAATTAATGTATAAGTCAGTAACATCTGCTTACGCGAACGAAGTAGCGGGTTCAGCTAGTGTCAAATAAAATAACAAACAATGGATTTTTAACTATGTATGGAAAAAAATGTTGAGCTTTCATGTATAATTTTCACATAAATGATTCACAAGAATAAAATAAACAATTTAGATTTGCCCCCGACTACCGCGGATTTGTAATTTAATTTGTCAAACTCTACTAGTCAACCCCTTTTATTTGATTGACATATTGAGGGAGAAGTAAAAATGAAATGTAATTCAACATTTTTGTGGTAACGGCCATCTTGAATTTGAAATTTATCAGAATGTTTCGTATTCTACTAACCCAGCCCTTTCATTTGATACCCATGTTGAAGGATATTGTGAAGAAATATTTTGTCCACCATTTTGTGGCGGCGACCATCGATATCGATATCGTTGAATCGATATTAACCAAACATAGCTAAGAACCACCACACGCAAATTAACCTTTAAATAAAACAAAACTGCATCGAAATCTGTCTATCCGTTTGAGCTCTACGGTGCCACAGACATACACTCACACACGCACACACACCCTAACACTGAGACACCTTGAGACAGACATACATCGACGTCAAACTTATTTTTTTGGTCGGGAATTTTAAACATAAAAAAACATAGATTAACTATAAATATACGATATCGCTATATATAAAAATGTTATGTTGGTTTGTGTACGCTTCTAAAACTCAAAAAGTTCTGCACCGATCGAGCTGAAATTTTAGAATGATATATAATCCGCATCAAGGATTGTTTTTATCTATTTTTTGCACTCCAATGTGCCACAGTGAAGCGTGGCAGGGTACAGCTAGTTACCTATATATCGTAACAAATATACATGCACACATTCTTAAAAACTTACGCGTTTATAATATTAGCAAGATAAATGCAATGACGGACTATTTCACAAATCAATAGCTAAACAAAGAAATTTTTGAGTAAAGATAGTTACCTAAAATATTTTGTTGTTATTTAGATAGTTAGTGACTTATTAGGTATTAGTCATACCTATTCGATATCAAGCAATCGTGTCAATTGAACACACTAGACTTTATTAGCCTTTTGATTAGGTGCTAATTACTTAGGACGCAATGATTCATTATTGGCCTGCGTTTGACCTGTACAGCGGGGAGCAGAGGGTGGTTAATATCGACAGTTTCCTTAACTACAGCACTGATTGCGGCCATTGTGCGGAGAACAGCGCCGTTCACAGCTAAATACCGATGTGCCATTATACAAGGATACGCAGAGTCGATGTACGAAGTGAGTGTGTTATACGTTGTACTTAATTAGGTACAGTTTATATGGGCTCCCCTAGAAATGCTAACAAATCAAAAACTCTAAAGGGACCAAAAAATTAAAACTAGACCAACTTCACTTATCGAAGCTTTGCTTTGTAAAATTGTTTGTAGTTTTCAAAAAATGTTTGAAAATTCATTTTATGCTATCGAATGCATTTTATTGTAACTATATTCAAATTTAAAACACCATTATGTTTTATATAGGTAGGATACATTGAACTTTCGCTTTAGAACAGGCAGTAAATTGTCACACGCTTCAGTCAATATATTCTGTACAATCATAAATGGAAGTGGACTCAAAGAAGAAGAGTGGTGAAGTGGAATGAAACGAAATGACTGGTAATTATTTTAGCTCAGTAGTACCCTGCTGATATCGTTCAACATAATACATCCCTAAGTATACGAATCAATGATAAGAATTTTATTGCTTAACCTCATTCGCACCACCTTCTAATTTGCTAATAGTTGCACTTGCAAACGAGGTCTGTCAGGGCCACATGAGACAGAGATTTAGTAGTTAGTAGTCACGACTTTTCTAAGTTGGAATTCGCTTTACATTTCAAAGAATTTCGCAATTACATTTATCTACGCTATCTAATATCTTTAAGCGAGCAATTCTTATTTAAATCCATAAATTTAATCCGAATCTCAAAAACGACTGCAACAATTTTCATGAAATTTAGTTTGCAGAAGATTTTGGGGCGATAAATCGATCTAGTTAGGTTTCACTATTAGAACGTCGTTTTATCTGTGTTTGAACCAAGCCGACCTCGGTCATCCAGGTACTTTATATTGTTAATGAAACATTCGCATGCTAACAATTAATGTGAATGTTAATTAGTCCATTACTACTCAATAACGAAACCTTATGGCAACCCCCCTTTCGGTTTAGCAATATTGTTCTGCTTATACCTTGATATAACAGTAGAATGTGATGCTGTCGGTGTGTTTGGTAGGTGAACCTTATTGCTATATAGTTGTTGCGTCTCGTATTTACTCTGCTTTATGGAGTTACGAAGTGGAGATAGATAAACGAATGGATTATAATATACCTCTAACATAAGTCAGATTATTAGATATTAAAAAATGTTTATTCTACAAATATTTTTTCTTTAGTTTCACAAACAAAAAAATTACGAAGATATAGGTAGTGCTTAGAAGTTTCGAGAAACGCTACGTGATTGTACATTTTTTTGCATTTTTTACGAAGACGTGACGTCACAACCTCCTATTCGGAAGTTTGCTGACCTTTATTTTTGTCGCTTATTTATAATTTGATAAAACAAAAAAATACGTGTCCCACATCAGGTATCTGTTATGGTCTTAACTCTCTCCTTGCGAGAGAAGGCCCGATCCCCAGCAGTGGGGACATTTAGTGGGCTGTTGATGATGATGATTAGGTATCTACCTGATGTCCCATATTAGGTACTTGATGGAATAATTGGAACAGTTTGTTTAAGTACGTATTTTGCTTTTACATTGTACAAGAACAACGTTAAACACCAGTAATTTTGATATAAAAATAAAATCGATTTCGTAAATATTAAAAAGCTATCTGTAATGTATTATTGTTTTATGAATTGTTTTTTCCTCGTGTTTGTTTTTTGTGGTACTTACTATTAAAGAGTATTGTATTATGTGAGGACTATCTAACAATATTATTTTTTTATCGTATCCAACCATCATCACAGTCAGTAACGAAACAAAACCAAAAGAAAACGTTATGTTATATATAATACGTTAAATAAATACAAATACATTTAATAAATACATACATTTTATATAATACTACCTAGTGGCCAGGCTAAGCAAAGGTTACGACGTACAAAATCCCTTTACGCTTTATGTCAGGATTTATAAAAAATAGATTATTATCAAAAGTTACCTAAACTTCATTAACTTTTTTAAGATTAGTCTAATATGTTAAGGCCAGGTAGTTCTGTCAAATTAGGCATTTAACGCTGTCT